>CM074718.1:106587852-106807852 GCA_037306005.1 Rhinophrynus dorsalis
CCAACCTGTTCGTGTTTCATATAATTTTATGACTAAAGCAATATTTACACAGGCAACGTATTCACTGCTTTAAGTGAACCCCTATAAAGCACATTTCCCCTTATGGGGCTATTCACACAGGCAGTTTTATCTTGCACCAGAATGTGGCATGCTGCAAATTGGATGTGTTTAGTTCAGCCTCACACAGATCATTTACATGATGATCTGGATGCTGTTCACTACCTAAAATGGCTGGCTGACCCAAATGGACATCAGCCATTCATATATAGCTGAAGCTGGCATTAGCTGGCCTTTCATTACACCTCCTGCATGCTCTCTATAGAAAGGAGCTCTGATAGAACACAGGCATCACAAGTCAGCATGGGTGGTTGGAACTGCTGTGCATTGCAACAGATTCAAGTTACCGAGTGAAGATAGCCGTAGTGATGTTGTTTCAGAATAGTGAACATTTCAGTAAAAGCTTTTATATAAAAACTAGTTGAAGAGGTCATGTACACGGGCCACAGTGCCACCCAGCAACGGCCGCAGCGCAGTCATGCACAGTAGAGACTGCCCGCGCCGCGGCTGATACAGAGCGAGGCACTCCGAATTCAGACCGTAGTCCTCTGAATTCGGAGCCCTGCTCCGTTATCAGCCGCGGTGCGGGCAGTCTGTAGTGCTCATGACTGCAGCGCGTACAGCCGTCTCTACTGAGCATGATGCTTTCTGACACACACATTTAGCAAATTATTATGTAGGATAGTATGTAACCAATGACACTGGTACAAGCACGTTTTTCAGTAAGCAAGTATAAAAATATACAACATATATACTCTGTTTCCTTTTTAATTAATTTTTATTTACTATTATGTGTTTTTACAGGCAGGATACATTATTTCTCTCATTCTCAAGGATGACATTGAGAGCATTTACAATACAAAGTTACACATTTATACATAAATAGAACCCGGGTTAGGATAAAGTTTGGATGTTAATTTATTAAAATGAAGAACAAAACTGAGGTTGTGGTCTAACCACGTACAAGACATATTAGGAGTCAACAAAAGCCAGACTGAATTTGGATAGATGGTAGTACTCCTATAGTTGAGAGGGGACACATTTTTCCAAGACTTAAGATAATGTGGGGAGTAAGGATATTTGTCTGTAAATTAATACTGCATTTGTAATCACCACTTTTATGAATAGGAACAACTTAAGCAACCTTCCAGGCTTTGTGTATATAACCTGATGACAGGTAAGCATTAATTAGGGATGCAATGAGATTGGCATTGACCAAAGGACTGAGTTTTAGTATCATTGCTAAGGGATTAATATTTAGTTAGTGCTTGTTGATCCAAGGAGAAATCTGAATGCCATTTTGGAATCAAGAAGGAATTTTTTTCATTCGTTCAAATCAGAATTTGAAATTGCTGTATTGAGCTTTTTTTTGCCTTCTTTTGGATCAAAGACTGTAAACAGGAATAGGAAAAGGGTTGGACTTGATGGACGCAAGTCTTTTTTCAACCTAAATTACTATGTAACTCATCACTCCCTGATTGCAATTAAATATTTTTGGTTGAGGAGGTGGTCAGTTATGTCACTAGCATGTACATGTGAATTTAAATTCAGCCATGTGGACCATACACATACGCACATGAGAGGGGTAGGCACAGAGGAAGTCATAGACATAGTGAGATTTTCTTTACATTAAATAATTATTTCCTGTCCTGTAAATAAATTCTCATTTCAGTCTATGTCTGTCATCAGTTCTGTCTATGTTACTTGCAGAACGAACCCAGCAGAGCTACCCTTCATTCCACACTACAAAATGCTGATGTTGATTAATGAGGTACAAAAGAACAAACAGGTCCCATATCTGCTAATAACATAAAGTTGAAGTTTTCTTTTAAGCCCGTCAGCCTCACTTTTTGGTAAATGAAATGGTACAATTTTAATTTCAGTGCAACGTCTTTTATACCAAACTAGTTGAAGAGCCCGTTACACGGGCCACAGTGTCACTGCCAGCCGGTCACGGGGCAGTCACGTGCAGTAGAGACTGCCCGTGCCACAGTTGATACAGAGCTGGACGCTCCGAAGTGGCGCGGGCAGTCTCTACTGCGCATAACTTTGTCGTTACACACGTTTTAGCGAATTATTATGTAGGATGTTTATTTCTGTGAATGTAAACTAATTAAATAGAATGGGACAGATGATTTCCCCCCAGACTGCTGCATTTTGTCTTTATATGTAAACTACAATGATAAGTAACACTTGTTTTTCTCCTGAGATGCGATAATGTTGGTGCCTTCTTAACCATGTGAGTGCCAGAGGGGTACACAACGCATTGCTCTACAATGTGTTCTCCTCTGGCACTTAAAGGGTTAAAATTAGTTACTACTGAACAATCTAGAGCTGAAATAATGGGACTTAAAGGGATAGTACTGTTTAATTTTTCAAGTAAAATCGAGTATTCTCTATTCTTGTGCAGCAACAAAACGTTACTAAACGCTGCTGTTTTTCATCTATAGTCTAATAAAGTTTCCCCCTCCCGCCCCTTCAGCAGCCTCAGCAAGCCAGCCTGGACAGAATGTGATGAGTGACAATCTTCTTCCAGCATAAGGAAAAATCTGCCCTCCTTTGTCAATGGGGCAGGCTTTCCCTTTTACTGAAAGCAGAAAGATTGTCCCTCGATGCAACACGTCCAGTCCACGGACTGGATTCCAGATCTGAGGGGAGGCTGCGGAAGTAAGTGGAAGGGGCGGGAGGGGGAAACTTTATTAGACTGTAAATGAAAAACGGCAGCGTTTAATAACGTTTTCTTGCTACACATCGTTATAAAAAAGAATAGAGAATACTCGATTTTACTTGAAAAATTAAACATTACTATCCCTTTAAGAATAAAAGCAATTGGAGCAATTTGGGGAACAGTTCTAATGCGTTATAGGGAACAAATTATTATCCAGTAATTCCCATTGATGTGAATGGAATTATACCCCTAGAGAGATATCCAACGCATTTAAATCAGTGGGAATTTTTCTTTTGTCATATATGGTTCGTTTGGTTCGCCCAAGAATTGCTCCTCTTTACTTTTATGCATAAGACCCAAATGAATCTCATCTTCCCATTCCTTTACTACTGTAGGTGAGAATTGGTTTCACTGGTACCTAATTTAATGTCTTATTCAGGCTAACTGGGGCATCTAAATAATGGAAGTGAATATTCAACGAAGGCTTGTTTAATCTAATTAGTTGACATGCATGGGAAATTTTTCTGGATCCCATTGATATTTGCATTCTTTTGTTTGGTGTGCGTTTAAACCATTGGTTGTTTTATTATTTAGAATGTAACTAATTGGTCACGTCAGTAAAGAATCACTTGAATGACCCATACATACTATTGTTTGCACTTTGTGTATTGACCTTGAAGGAAAGCAGACAGCAGTGAACTCACATTTCTGGGCATGCAGTGAGGAGGCTGTTTAGTTTTATCAAGAGGAAACTATTGAGTTTAGACATGTTCCAATCACAATGCATACTGCCCTAAGCACCTTCATTGGATTTTTTCTGTAGATCCCTCCAATGGAATACTGTGAAGGAAGGATGAGTTTCGGCATCTCCTATCACATGAGGTGTTAACAAACAAGTCAGTAACATACATTGCTACAATGCAAACATTCTGAGGCTAGTGTATTAAAGTAACTAGAATAGTTCCTGGGAAAAACAATTTAAACATAATGGCTAAACACAAGTTCCTATTGATTTAAATGGGCTTTTAACCCCCTCAATATTTGCAATGCATTGGCTACCTCTACAGCATTCAGGGGGTTACACCCCCCATTTAAAGCACAACTATCATCAAAATAAAATTGCCCCCCAAATCCTTACTAACATAGAGATAGGCGTATGCAAACTTTCATTAGGCTGAATAAGTCTGGCATTACTGAGGAAAAACAACTTCTTTGGCAGGCACTGCCAGGATTGGTGAGTGGCGTTCCTTGGTACCTTAAAGGATTAGTAATTTCTAATATTAACAAAACCTAATATTGTAAGTATTCAAAAAATAATCTTACTGGGACAAGTTCGATCTCTCAGACCTTTATGGTTAGAGAGGTATAAGCTCTTAAGGTTTCCCCCTTTTGCTGATGAGCTGTAAAGCTGTCAGCAGTGGATTTGAGTCGTGCAACACAGGGGGACTCAGGCAGCTCTTCAGCAGAGCTGAATGAGCAATATCGAAAAACACCGTTCCAGTGAAGTATAATTTTTTAGATATTGTTTTGTTAAGGTTAGACATTACTAACCCTTTAAGGTACTGGAAGGGATTGACGTCACAGGCTCACAGAGCTTCTCTTGCAAGATCTATGCTTTTGATGCCTGCTGAAGAAATAGTTTTTCCTCAGTAAAGGGGGGGCAGTTTTATTTTGATGATAGTTCCGCTTTAAAGGGGAACTTTCACCCCTTAATAACTAAATCTCCCCTTACTGCTGACCTGGCGACTAGCTGCTTAGTAGCGCTAGTCGCCAGAAATCTTACCCCGTTCTCAAGATTTCGGCGTTTCAAAGGATCAGGAAGCACGGACGTCTCTTCACAGTGACGTCCGTGCGCCTGCGCTGTCAGTCCCTTGTCAGTCCCTTGTGCACCGTACGGTGCACAAGGGACTGACAGCGCAGGCGCACGGACGTCACTGTGAAGAGACGTCCGTGCTTCCTGATCCTTTGAAACGCCGAAATCTTGAGAACGGGGTAAGATTTCTGGCGACTAGCGCTACTAAGCAGCTAGTCGCCAGGTCAGCAGTAAGGGGAGATTTAGTTATTAAGGGGTGAAAGTTCCCCTTTAAATGAAAGGAAATATGGGCATTTTTTTCTTTGTTCTCTATTCTGTAGGTAGTCTACTCCAGAATAACTCCAGGCGAAGATGCATTAAAGGTCAGTGTTATGACAAAGTGTGTCTGGCGATGTGTGGCGAACACATCACATTGGAGATAGAGACGAGCATCGCCATATGCACTAAGAATTAAGGATGCATGGGGAGGGGGTTGAATTTAATCCTTTTCATATCATTCTGTTGAACCTGTGGCGATGTGGAAGGGATGCCCTGCCTTACACAGTGCCAGCAGTTCAACAACCCTGAAGCCTGAGTGCATTCCCTCTGCTTCCCCACTGTGGAGGTAGAGAGGATGTGCTTAGACCCCAGCACCACAAACCCTTTCAGTGCCATAGGGATGTGCATTGCATAATTGGGCATGGGGTCACATTTAATATTCTGAATGTACAATACATGTTGGTGTCTTATTATTGAACTGCAATCTGTTCTGTTTACTAGAATTACATTTCAAAGCTGAAGTGGATTACAAGGTCTTTCAGCTTTAGTCCACTTGATGTGAATGGATACTAGCAGATGCTTTGCCAAGCTGCACTGTTGGATGCCAGCGGGGCAGCTTGTGAAACATCCACTCACAATATGAGGTGTTATCCAGGGGGAGGAAAAGTCTGATCTGTGTTGTCCTTCATATTATGACTTATTATTTATGTTTAAGGAAATAAAGTTGAAATATCTTGTAATCCACTTCAGTGCACGTACCCATGGCACTGAAAGGGTTACAAGAGGGCAGCTGCTGTCTATGCCCTTTAGCAGAGACAGCAAACTGTCCTCTAGCTAAATAGACAGCTACAGGGTGATCCCAGCATCTCCAACCTCGGGTAGGCGATGGAGGGACTGTGAACTCTGATAGCAGAGGCAGCTATTGGATCTTAGCGCTAGTGGCAAACAGCCACATTAACATATAAACACACCCACATGAATACAGTGGCTCACTTACCTGCATTTCCAAATGCAGATTAGCCATTGTTGAACAAAATAGTAAACCTGTTGAAGGCATGGCAGTTTCATGCCGATGTCGGTGGATTGTGTCTGATTGGTGTCAGACTTACAGGTATATATGATGGGGAAGACACATCCCCAAAACCACTTCGCCATCATATCGCCACCCTGGCCCTGATCACATGTTAGTGCATCTCGCCACAGTTCTTCTTAGAACATCCACCTCTCTGTGTTCTACATGGTGTTGCATTATGTTTGGTAACTAACTTCAGTGCACACAAAGTAGAAAATGTGCAGTATCCACAGTGTAACTCTATAACTTGGCAGTAATTTTAAGAAATTAGTAAAAAATTCAACATAGAGGATAAAAGGTAACTTATCAAAAGGGAAATAATCTTTTCCAAAGTAAAATATAGGTCCAAAGTAAAATATAGGTAACAGCATTATCTCACTAGCCCATTATATATTTATAAATATCTGTCTGTCTACCTACCTACCTATTACTAGTGTAACACAGATGATTGTGTTACTCAAGTAACAGAGAAGGGTGGAGCTGCAGAGGTAGCTTATTTGGATATTAGAAAGCTTTGGACACTGAAAAGCATAGGAAGCTGATTCATAAGAGTCTTAGTTTAGGATTGTACTCAAAGACAGTAGATTGGATAAGAATCTGGCTGAACAACAGGCAACAATGTGTCATAGTCAGTGGAATACATTTATATGAGGGATGGGTTAGTAGTTTAGTACCTTGGGGTCTGTCCTTGGGTCTGTTCTTAACCCTTTGAGTGCCAGGGGGTTATCCAACACATTGAAAGCAATGTTTTGGATACTCTTCTGGCACTCAAAGGGTTAATATTTTCAGTAGTGATATTGCTAGTAGTATTCCAGTTAAGTTGTACCTTTTTTTCAGATTATAAAAGGCTCTGTAACATGGTTGATACTCCAGTGGACATAAATCAAATGAATAATGATTTAGGCAAATTGGAGGAATGGAGAAAGTTACAGCTGAAAGTGCAAGAAAATGAATTTAGGCCACAACAGCCTATAGGTGGAATATTATAGGCTTAGTGGTTCTTTGCTTATAACAGCAGTAAAACAGTAGGGTTTGGGAGTTATTGTTTCAGAGGAGTTAAAGGGATAGTAATACTTTAAGGGGATCTCTCACCTAACTACATGTAATGCTCATTAGTTAGAGCATTTCTCTAAACCACTGAAAATAGCGTTCATTATATGTAAAAAGCAGTTACATTCTCAAGAATTAAACTTTAAAAAGTGTCCGGCAGCCTACTTCTGGCTTGCCGAACTTTGCCGACCAGAGACAGCTCCATCCCACTACCCATCATCCTCCCATGACGGAGGCTGTCTGTCACTAAAGTGGAGCGATCACATTGGCTAGATATCGATCTCTGCCAATGCGATCGCTCCACTTTAGTGACAGACAGCCTCTGTCATGGGAGGATGATGGGTAGTGGGCAGGGCCCTCTGATCCTCCTGTTCTCCACATCTGATTGTACTATTTAATACCTCTGTATGTCTATTCCCAATTGTACAGCGCTGCGGAATTAGTTGGCGCTATATAAATAAATAATAATAATAATAGTGGGATGGAGCTGTCTCTGGTCGGCAAAGTTTGGCAAGCCGGAAGTAGGCTGCCGGACACTTTTTAAAGTTTAATTCTTGCGAATGTAACTGCTTTTTACATATAATGAACGCTATTTTCAGTGGTTTAGAGAAATGATCTAACTAATGAGCATTACATGTAGTTAGGTGAGAGATCCCCTTTAATATGTAAAAAATATATTTTGTAGTGTTTATCCTCCTGAGTAGACCATAAATCTCCATAGGATTGTGTAGCAACAGCGCCACTGTACAATTTCAGGCCACTGTGATATTGCACCTAAAAATTCAACTTTGAGCTGTAATAACTTTTGAATAAAACACCTTTCAGCAGTGGGAGTTCCCTTGTTTTACTCAGGGGGATAAACCCTACAACTTTTTTTTTATATTTTAAGTATTACTATCCCTTTAGGCAAATAATTCAGTAAAGCAGTGGGAAAAACTAACAGGATACTAAGTTCTATAAGAAGAAAGTAGCAGGAAGAGAGTGGTACTAATGCCACACTAGAAATCACTGGTAAGACTGTACCTAGTGTGTACCGTTCTGCAGCCATATTTCTAGAAAAACATGAATAAACCGGAGACAGTAAAAAGAAGAGCCATTAAAATGATGCAATATCTTCAAACAAAGCTTACCCGGATAGACTCAAAGACTTTAATATGTTTACATTGGAAGAGAGGAGGGAGGGGGATATGCTAGAAACCTTCACATATATTAAGGGATTTGGGATCAGGAGGGACATGCTTTTAAGAAAAGAGGCATAATAGAACAAGAGTAGATTATATGAAGTTAGAGGGTGGAAAACTCAGATGTAATATGTGTAAGTATTACAAAGAGTGATACATATGAGAAATAGAGCACCTCCCAACATTTCAACTGGCCAAAGAGGGACACATTTGTTTTAGGGGTGTTGCTGGGGGTGTGGTTGGTGGGCAGTACATTACTAAGAATTTTTAGGTTATTTCATGACCTGTTAACACTTCTTTGTGTAACTGAATAAATGATTTAGAGCAAGACAAAATTATTTTATTTACAAATAATAATTTATACATATACTGAAGTTTACACAAACATTAACGTGAGTTTTTTTGCTGTAGAGCAATGTGATACACTAATATACTACACAGTCTGATCTCCTAAACACAGGGACATCAGGGTGGGAAAGAGGGACAGGGGGATTTGGGTCTGGTTTGTCCTGCTACTCCTTCTCTTGCCATCAATCGCATTAACCCTCTGAGTGCCAGAGGCGTACGCAACGCATTGCTCTGCAATGCATTGCGTACCCCTCTGGCGCTCAAAGGGTTAATGCTTATACTTTCTATTACAACATATTTTATTACAAATTTCACTTACAAAAAATACTTTCCTGTAGATTTGATAGATTTGGGACAGGATTACAAACTGTGACTGGATGGGGCAAATGGTTCTTATCTGTCATCAAAATGAAAAATTTATTATTGGATTTGCAGGTTTATGAAAACAACAGGTAAACTCTAGGCATTAGCTTTTTGAAAGATCCCCTTAGCCCTCTTCTGGTTCTTCCCATGCTCCACTCCTCACCTGGCCACCATCAGACTGAAGTACCTCTGAGTGGTTATATTAGTGGTTCCCCATCCCAGACTCAACTTCCCCTAACTCCCTTAGACTTGGATTATGACAAACTCCACGTTTGATCAGGGACATTCTGCCCATCTCTGTTTGGATTGGAGGGCACTCTGATTCCAATGAGGATGGGCTAATATCTCTGCCACAGTATATCAGGGACATTTCATTGCTATATGGTTATTGTTAACAAACAAATGTTCTGTGGCTGAGCAGGAACTGTAGAACCAAGTGGTTATCAGTTTTGTTAGAGAGCATTACCGACCTTTCTATCATCTAAGCAGAGGCAACAGTTACCATGTATCTTTCTTAGAGGAGTCAAGGTCAGTGCTGTCAAAATTCAGTCCTCAGGGGCCACCACCAGGCCAGGATGTAAGGATTTTCCTGATTAAGCACAGGTGAGTTAATCAGTGGATCATTCATTTTGACTGACCCACCTGTGCTTAATCAGGGAAAGCCTTACATCCTGGCCTGTTGGTGGCCCTTGAGGACTGAACGTGGACAGCCATGATCTAGGTTACAGTGCTTACTGCAAGAAAAGTCCTACAGAAAACAAAACTGCACTGTGAAATGTCTAATCTTCCACACAACACTGATTGTTATGTAACCTTCTCTGACACCCAGCCTTGTTGTCTGCTATTGTTACATTGTCCCCATGGAACCCCTTGTACATCTTTCATACAACACAGTTTATATCATGATTTTAGTGAGAAAACTGTAGTAACATTTTGAAAATGTGTCTAAAATAATTTATAAAAAAATATGTATTGCCGTATTTTCTTTGGTGTTACTAGCTATCGTTAACTCGTGAGTGCCAGAGGGGTATTCATCACATTGCAATACATAGCACATCCCTCTGGCACTCAAAGGATTGTAAGAACAAATCTTGGAATAGTGCACCCCTAAAATCCAATTATAGAATTGTTTCTGAAAGTAATTTTGTTTTGTCTAATCAGCAAAACTATATTTCATTTAAAATTTACCATGAAGTGAAAGCATTTATTGGAGGACCCAAACACCTTGACATGTTTTCCTTGCTCAGTTAGTAACTGAGCAGCTTTCCTCTGTGCAAATCTAACCCCCTGGGAAATGCTGTGGCTCCTATTCCCATTCACAGTCTCTGTCACACACAACACACACATACATGGACACACTGTACTGTGTTTTACACTTTATTAAAACCTAGTGTAAAAGTCTGTGTACACGGCCCAGCATTCTGTGCGTTCGGGCAGTCTCTATTGCATATGACTGCATCGGACAAACATACATCTGGCCTTTTATATTATAGGATGTTGTACAGCTGTGGGTATTTAAACATGTCTTGAACTTGTTTTGCGGCTCCCAGACAAAATAATTGTCCATCCCTGTACTAAAGTAATTAAAATTTCTGAAAATAAAAATAAAATTTGCAGATTTTCAAGATATTACTTGTGAAAACAAATAGCAAAAAAATACCTTGAAACTGAAAATAATAGAGAACTTTATAGCGCAGTGTATCATGTAAATCATCCTTCATACATATATACACACTTACATACATTATAGACAGACATGTTTATATTAACTAGCTTACTTGTCCCATGTAAGGACATTTTAACAACTGCCAGAAGTCTAAATCAGTAGTGGAAAACCCGTGGCCCTGCTGCTGTAATTGGACTATAACACTTATTATCCTCAGTTGGCTAACAGTCTGAAACAGCTGTTGCTGAACTGCAATTCCTAGCACCCCCAACCAGCTTTAGTCCTGCAACAGCTGGGGGGCCACATGTTGCCCACCCCTGGTAAAAAAAATGTCAAACTGTTCTTGAATTGTTAAACCCTTTGAGTACCAGAGAGGTACGCAAGGCATTGCTCTGCAAGGACACACATTTATTAATTGTTATAATTTACAATTGTAATTTGAACTTGAGGCTTGGCCTGGCATTTATCAAATACTGGGCTAAATATGCACAGAAATATGTTAGACCTTATGATTGATTTAATGCATACTAGTGTGCACATTCCACCATCATTAAGATTTCAATTAGACAAAACTGCATATGCCATCCCTATAGAATGAGCAGAGAAATTACATTTGTTTGTGTTGATTTTCTCTGCTCATTTTTAGTACATAGAACAGAGGGACTGAAAGTCCAGGATCAGCAATGTACTTCTCCACCTCCTTCCTCTTGGGACAGGCAGTGTTAAAAGGATAGTAATACTTAATATGTAAAAAAAAATATGTTGTAGTATTTATCCCCCTGAATAAAACAAGGGTACTCCCACTGCTAAATGGTGTTTTATTCAAAAGTTATTAATGCTCAGACTTTAATTTTTTAGGTGCAGTATCACAGTGGCCTGAAATTGTACAGTGGTGCTGTTGCTACAACATCCTATGTTAATTTATGGTCAACTGGCCAGAGCCATCCATAGGATGGTGTAGGAACAGCGCCACTGTACAATTTCAGGCCACTGTGATACTGCACCTAAAAAATTAAAGTTTGATCTGTAATAACTTTTGAATAAACACCTTTCAGCAGTGGGAGTACACTTGTTTTACTCAGGGGATAAACACTACAACATATTCTTTTTTACATTTTTTTTACATTTTAAGTATTACTCTCCCTTCAATGGGTGAATTTTCTGCATAGATGGGACAGAGGTGTTAGGCAGACTTAGCTCACACAGCTCAATTCCAGCGCCTATTGTAGAGTGGATTATATTAATACATCCCCCAATGCATTTTGGATAGGTATTGACAAGTTCTTAAATTATATTGAAGCTTATGGTCCCAAGTGTCAGTTACACAGACAGGTATGCAACCCCAAAAGGCTATGTCCATCTCATTACAAAGCTTCCACTGGCACTAAAAGGGTTAATTTGTTATGCATTGTTTCTAAACTGCTGTGTAAAACCTGTATTATATTAGCAGTCCTATTCCTGATAAAACTACATCATCAAGATAGTTCACCCACTGTCATTACTTTATTACTATTGGCTGAGAAGAATGCATTGTTATACAAGGGCCAAGCTGATAACTAGCACCACAGTGAAACATGTAACATTGTTACACTAAAGTGCATTGTTCTAGATGTTAGAAGCTTTGATGTATCACTAATAAAAGCAAATCGTCAGAGCCCTATGTGTTGCTCCAAATGTGCTATATTGATAATTATCTCACTAATGCAAAGTATTACAATAGGGTTATAAAACAGTGATATTTAACCCTTTGAGTGCCAGAGGGTTATGCAACGCATTTCAGAGCAATGTATTGCATACCCCTCTTGCACGCGAAGGGTTAAAGTATATATTATATTCCCCAGGAGAAGCAGAAACAATACTCTAAAGGAAGGCTCACTCCTAAAAATGAAATGAGCTTATATATATTTAAATGATGTTCTTCAAGATAGCATCTTTTAACACATTGCAAAGCAATGTGTTGCCCAGCCCTCTAGTCTTCAAAGGGTTAAAAAAAACAAACCCCTGTATTCAGTTCTAGATCCCTAAAGTCAAATCCAAAATTGGCTTTTCCAAAAACATTAGTAAGCAATGGCTCGCCTTTTAATGCTGTTAAAGGGATCGTAATACTTGAAAAGTAAAAAAAAATGTGTTGTATGGTTTATCCCCGAGTAAAACAAGAGTACTCCCACTGCTGAAAGGTGTTTTATTCAAAGGTTATTACAGCTCAAAGTTGAATTTTTTAGGTGCAATACCACATTTGCCTGAATTTGTACAGTGGCGCTGTTGCTACACCATCCCATGGAGATTTGTGGTCTACAGACCAGTGCTGTCCATAGGATGGTGTAAAAACAGCACCACTGTACAATTTCAGGCCACTGTGATATTGCACCTAAAAAATTCAACTTTGAGCTGTAATAATGTTTGAATAAAACACCTTTCAGCAGTGAGAGTACTCTTTTTTTTACTCAGGGGAATAAACACTACAATATATATTTTTTTACATTTTAAGTATCACTATACTGAATATATATCCCTTACAACATCTATCTGTGGTAGTGATTCTCAACCATGGTGACACGGACACTAGCTTAGAGTGCCACTGTTTTCTTATGAAGACTTTGATTATAATGGGAACCTTGAGTTTCAAAAGTTGATTTATGAAAATTGTCATGCACAATATGTTAATTAGTCATTTAGATTGTGAGATCCGGGAATTACTTTTTCTTTGTTTGCATTTGTGACTTACATTAAGCCCTTAATAAATGGCATAACAGTTAGGGATGCCCATAGAATTCTAGACGGCATGTTAGGGGTGCTTTGACACAAAAATCTTTATCATTGTTTTTATCCCCATAAACGTCAATAGGAATCTGTGAGACAAAACCAGTGAAACATTTATCACATGCAGCAGCATCAAGGCCTGTTTGTGAAGAGTGATGCCTGCACCAGTGCAGCCACATGACATTAGTCTCTAAAATCAGCGGCTACATGTAATGTTATTCACTACAGCTTATAATAGGTATACTCACTGCAGTGCATACCGATGGACACGCTCCACCAGCTTTAGATTTAAGTGCCAACAAGTTCGTCTGTCCCAATGGAAGCCACAAAATCACAGATATAGTATCTGATGTCCTAGATTTATTCCACTGCCCCACTGGTAGTCACAGACCCACAACATAAACTGACACCTCAGCTTTATTCCACTGTCCACTGGTATCCACACAACCACACATACACTATCTGACAGTCCAGCACCACAATGTCAGGTTAATTTGCCCTGCACACGAGAGACAGCAAACCCACATAGGAAGCTGGCATCATTTTATATCACATGAAATTGATTTTTCTCCCAAAAAATTGTGTTACTTCTACCTTAACCCTTTAAGGACCAGGGAAATGTGCTGTTGCGTACCTTTCTGATCCTTAATGGGTGAAATATGAGACTTTATAAACGAAGGTTTTAACCCATGGATTGCCAGAAGGGTGCATTGGACATTCTGGTATTCAGCGGGTTAAAACACATTGGGGTGAATGTGCAACTGTAATTCCATGCTAAATCTGGCACTGGAATCACATTTTTTTAATAAACTTTTTATTATGCAATCACATTTAACCCTTTGCATGCCAGAGGGGTACACAACACATTCCAAAGCAATGCGTTGCGCACCCTGCTAGCATGCAAAGGGTTAAGTCCTTCCACTTGCCAAATGCCAATTTACTAAGCTATATACACCAAAAAGCCTCCCCTTTACTCAGCTTGCACCAAGTGGGGGGCAATTTAGGGGTGTTCCTTTAGTCAGAACCAAGATCTACTCCATGTATTAATATGGTGTAGGAAGCTTGGTCACCATCACTGTTCGTTTCCTTGCACTTTTTGTGGACAGGGATAAGGGCTTGCTGCCATTACAGTCTAACTCTGGTGTATGCACTACAGTGATCATACTCCATAGTGCATGCCCTTAAGTAGCTACACTGATGCATTTGCACAAATGCCCCACTATCATCCAGTCATATGAAGTCATAGCAATTCCCAGGTGATATCTGTGTAGAATTTTGTTTGTTTTTTCTGTTTATGGTAGTAAAACTGGAAATGTTTCTACTTAAGTTTAAAAAAATATAATGTTGGTGTCAAATGTAAGTAATATTGTAATATGATTCTTTCATTTAATGTGTTATTCACTTATTTATTTATTTTATAATTTAAAGGGGCAGCAAAGAGTTACTGTGCAGTACACTGGGCTTTTTATTCAGAAACGTGGTGCTATTCTGGGGCCAACCAACCAATGGCATCATAGGAAAGAGTTTTTTTTTATTGTGGTTACCCAGTGGGGCTCCTCTTATCACTTACTGTGTAAGTTTGTAGTCAGTGGGCCATACATACATTCAGATGAAAAGTGTAGGGATACTGGTGCAAACCAGCTGCACTATAGGGAAGAACTAAATATTCACATTCTTTTAACCCCTTCGCGTCCTGTGACGTACCCAGACCATCACGCTGGTCCGGTACTTAAGGACCAGTGACAGTCCTGGTACGTCACGTACTTTTACTCACCGCGCTCCTGCAGGAGCGCGGTGAGTAATACCGTGGACTGAAATTGATCGCTCCAAGACCGGAGTGATCTCTTTCAGTCCTCCTTTCGATGTGCCGCCCCACGTGATCAGTCACGTGGGACGGCACATCGAACGCGTCTATCTGGTCCTTAAAGGACCAGACACCGCGGGATCGTCGGACCCTAAGGGGTTAAACTGGAATTTTAACCCCTTGAATGGTAGAGATGTCTCAAGGCCTCTCTAGAATTCAAGGGGCTAAATTCCGCTTTTAAGTCCTTGACTAATAAACAGTCAAGCAGACAAGTAAAACAATCATTCTCTTCTTTGTGTTTAACATTGGGTAAACTGATACATTTCCATCTCTTGAGAAAAATACATATATACCTGCAAAAAACATGATGTTGCCCATACTAGAATAGGCAGGATAAAGGGATAGACATTTTACTGTTCACAGGTAGTCACAGACCTACACATACATTGTGACAGCCCAGCCTTGTTTCACTGTCCCGGTGGTAGTCACAGACCTACAGATACACTGTGACATTCCTGTCTTGTCTCACTGCCCCACTGGTAGTCACAGATCCACACATACACTGTCTGACACCTCAGCTTTATTCCACTGTTCACTAGTAGCCACAAAACCACACATACACTGGTGACACCCCAGTCTTGTTCCTCTGCCCCAATAGTAGCCACAAAACCACAGATATAGTATTTGACACCCTAGCCTTATTCCACTGCCCCAGTGGTAGTCACAGACCCACACATGAACTGTCTGACACCTCAGCTTTATTCCACTGTCCACTGGTATCCATAAAACCACACATCACTATCTGACACCCTAGCCTTGTTCCATTATCCCACTGGTAGTCAGAGACCCACACATTCACTGTGTAACGCAAATCATTCAAATAACCACACATATACTGTGCACATTAACTGTGAGTGTCAGAGGGTGCAATAAGCTGCACTAACCCTGGCACTCACAGTTTTAATAAGTAGTCATCCAGTATGATATATTTCCCCACTCTGTTATGTGGTTCCCATACCTCTATTATGTGTGAAAGTACTGTCCCCTTTTCCCTCTCTACCTGCACCAGGCAGAGATGCAGTGGTAGGGTGGAATTTTATTAAAGCGGGACTACCACTGCTAAAATACTTGAGCTCCAATAATTCCCCATCTGGCAACTAGCTGCTCAGTAGCGCTAGTCACCAGAATTATTACCTTTGTTAAATAGAATTCTCCATTCTTCCCAGGCTGACAGGCAGGAAGGAGCGCAGACATCTTTCCATAGTGACGTCTGCACACCTGCACTGTCAGTCCCAGATGGCTCTAGGAGGCGTTGCTAGGAGCCATTCAGCTCCAAAAGGGACGGACAGCACAGGAGTGCAGACGTCACTATGGAAAGATGTCTGTGCTCCGTCCTGCCTGTCAGCCTGGGAAGAATGGAGAATTCTATTTAACAAGGGAATAATTCTGATGACTAGCGCTACTGAGCAGCTAGTCGCCAGATGGGGAATTATTGGAGCTCAAGGTTTTTAGTGGTGGTAGTTCTGCTTTAACTCCTCCTAATTGCCGCCCTGGGTGTGTCTGACAGGGATGCAGGACCAGTTAACCATTTATCTATATTTATATATCTGTATATGGACCATGGATGCTAATGTATGGAGGGAAAAACTGAGTATTTATATGGGATAAAAAAGAAAATTGTACCTCCTTATCAAATAAAAAAAAATAAAAATAAATCACTGCGAGATTTATCTTTCACACATATTATTTTTTCTGTAATCACTTGACTTCTATTTATACAGATATATCACTTGGAATGTCCCCCCCTTGAGGACCAGACCCCCTTGAGGACCAAAGCAATGCATTGCACACCCCTCTGGTCCTCAAAGGGTTAAGGTGGCCCTCTAAAAAAGTATTATCAACCAGCAACACACGTAGCTTTTCCTCCCAGAGCAATATGGCAATGAATACTTTGCACTACATCTGAATTTCTGAGAGACTACAGGATAGGGGAAACCAATCTGAGCACTAACGCATGGGTGAGCCTCATGTTAAGCTGGAGAAGAAAGCCCCTAGTGTTTAAATGGGACCAGAATACAGGAGTTAAGGTGGATTGCAGTAACTTTAAACTAATTCTAGTTGGGTATTGTACTGCAAAGTAGGAAGTGATTGTATATACTAATCCCACATCTCTTTTTTCCTTTTTGCCTTAATGTATTTCCAAGGTTGAGCTAACTGAGAACATTAAATACTGTCTTTAACCTCTTTGGGCCTTATGCCCAAAAGCAAACCAACTGCATTTTAGGGGAAAAAAATCTCATTGATTTTAGTGGGCTTTTTACACATTGAATGCTAGAGAGGTCTCCAACACATTGCATAGCATTCACTGACAACATCCCTATCTTTCAATGGCTTAAACTCTCCTGCTGAATACCTATTGTATGCATATAACTCTTAATAAAGCTTCTTTAAAACTAAAAAAACAAAACAAAAAAAAAACTCCATCAATGAAGAGGGAAATTCAGTGAATCAATGGGGATGGGAAATTCCAAATGTGAATTTGGGAAATGTGAGTTTCTCTTCATGGTAAATTTGGTTTGCCCCAGAATTATTACTTTCCTTTTTTGGGTAAGGCCCTTTGAATACTAGATGGGTGTCCTATACCTTTCTTAACTCTTTAAGGAAAAATAATGCAATGTGTTGCACATCCCTCTGGTTCATAAAGGGTTCATTAAAATTCTGTATATTTTTGTATCTGACCAATGACCTCTTAGTTTGCATAGTACCTAGGAATATGTTACTACAATTCTGTTAGTGAACTGGCTTTAGAGATTGTACTTATAACTTGATTTCATATGAAGGCATCCATCCAACTTTGGCTACAAAGCAAAAACCATAAAATAAATCAGATGCAATAAAAATAGGCTGGCCATCATTCATCATTATGGGGAGATTCTATATGCAGTGATGAATGAAGTCAGGGCTTGCCAACCAATGGTTTTCCAGTTGCAGAGAACTATCATCTACCTGAGAAGTGGTTATCACAGGTGATGTAATCTCTTGAAAAGTTAAAAACAAAAGTGGTACTCACTGAGAATAAATACACATAGTGGTTTATTCTTGGGAATGGTATCTCTCAGGTTCTGCTTAATCATGTTTTTGCTGTTATGATTTCAACAGAGAAATGTCTATATTCATGTCAATATAGCCCCTCTCATATACAGTACAACATCAAAATGCCAGACAAATCATCTCTGCATTGGAGAAACAGAAAAATCTCAGGCCTTTAGTGGGCTTTGTCAGTCAGATGCAGCGTATTCCCACTATGCAAAAACAGAGCAAGGGTCTATATCAGTGATACCCATCCACTTAGGGAGACTACACTGTGTGCACAATTATTGGGCAAGTGAGTATTTTGACCATATCATCATTTTCATGCATATTTTCCAACTCCAAGCTATATAAACTTGAATGCTTATTGGATTTAAGCATATCAGGTGATGTGTAATGAGAGCGTGTGTGGAATAAGGAGATGAACACCCTGTGTCAAGGTGTGCATAATTATTAGGCAGCTTCATTTTGTCAGGCAAAATGGGCAGAAAAAGAGATATAACTGACTCTGAAAAGTCAAAAATTGTAAAAAGTATTTCAGAGGGATGCAGCACTCTTGAAATTGCTAAGATATCGGGGCGTGATCACAGAACCATCAAACATTTTGTTGCAAATAGTCAACAGGGTCGCAAAAAACTCGTTGAGAAAAAAAAGACACAAATTAACAGCCAGAGATTTGAGAAGAATCAAACATAAAGCTACCAGGAACCCATTATCCTCCAGTGCTGTCATATTCCAGAACTGCAACCTACCTGGAGTGTCCAGAAGTACTAGGTATTCAGTGCTCAGAGACATGGCCATGGTAAGGGAGGCTGAAACCCGACCACCACTGAACAAGACACATAATTTGAATCATCAAGACTGGGCCAAGAAATATCTGAAGACAGATTTTTCAAAGGTTTTATGGACTGATGAGATGAGAGTGACTCTTGACGGTCCAGATGGATGGGCCCGTGGCTGGATCAGTAACGGGCACAGAGCTCCACTTCAACTCAGACTCCAGCAAGGTGGAGGACGGGTACTGGTATGGGCTGGTATTATCAAAGATGAGCTAGTTGGACCTTTTCGGGTTGCAGATGGACTCAAACTCAACTCCCAAATCTACTGCCAGTTTTTAGAAGACACTTTCTTCAAGCAGTGGTACAGGAAAAAGTCTGCATCTTTCAAGAAGACCATGATTTTTATGCAGGACAATGCTCCATCGCATGTATCGAAGTACTTCACTGCGTGGCTAGCCAGTAAAGGCCTTAAAGATAATAAAATAATTACGTGGCCCCCTTACTCACCTGACCTAAATCCCTCTGAACAGTGTCTGGGAGGCTGTGGTTGCTGCTGCACAAAAAGTTGATCGTCAACAGATCAAGAAACTAACAAACTCCATGAATGGAAGGCTTATGACTGTTATTAAAAAGAAGGGTGGCTATATTGGTCACTGATTTTTTTTTGGAAATGTCACAAATGTTTGTTTGTATATTTTGAGTTGTTTGTTTAGGATTCTCACTTTAACAGATGAAAATAAACACGTAAGATGGGAAAATTATTGTTTTTCATTTAGTTGCATAATAATTCTGCACACTAATAGGTGCCCAATAATTGTGCACACATAGATATTCTCCTAAGAAAGCCAAAACCTCACTTTTACTTTCTTAAATTTTCAGGTTTAAGGTTTCTTAACATTTTGGATTGACGGAGAGCACTGTAGTTGTTCAATAATAAAATGAATCCTCAAAAATACATCTTGCCTAATAATTGTGCACACAGTGTACAAAGAGGTGCGATAAGTACACTGTGAGAATTAATAACACTTAGTACTTTATCTTTGGAGATAGTGCCCCCTCATCTTTGAGCTCTTTTAGTCCCACTGGGAGAAAGGTGCTATATAAATACTAGTTATATATTATTATATCTTCTGCCTTTAAAGGGATAGTAATACTTAAAATGTAAAAAAAAAATATGTTGTAGGGTTTATCCCCCTGAGTAAAACAAAGGTACTCTCACCGCTGAAAGGTGTTTCATTCAAAAGTTATTAATTTTCAAAGTTGAATTTTTTAGTTGCAATATCACAGTGGCCTGGAATTGTACAGTGGCGCTGTTGCTACACCATCCTATGGAGATTTATGGTCCTGGGACCAGAGCTGTCCATAGGATCGTGTAGCAACAGCGCCACTGTAAAATTTCAGGCCACTGTGATAATGCAACTAAAAAATTCAACCTTGAAAATTAATAACTTTTGAATGAAACACCTTTCAGCGGTGGGAGTACCCTTGTTTTTACATTTTAAGTATTACTACCCCTTTAAGTGGCTACACTGATGCATGCGCACATATGCCCCACTATAATCCAATCATATCAAGTCATAGCAATTCCCTGGTCATATCTGTGTCTGATTTTGTTTGATTTTTGTTTATGGTAGTAAAACTGGAAATATTTATATTTAAGTTTGAAAAAATATAAATCATTTAATGCTGGTATCAAATGTAAGGTAAAATGTTAATATGGTACTTTTATCCTATATAATAATTTGCTAAATCGTGTGTAACGCCCGACATGCGCAGTAGACACTGCTGCGCGTGCGGCAGTCATGCCCAGTAGAGACTGGCCGCGCCACGGCTGATACAGAGCTGGGTGCTCCGAAGGAGCGTCCAGCTCTGTATCAGCAGTGGCGCAGGCAGTCTCTACTGCGCGTGACTGCCCTGCGACCGGCTGCCAGAGGCACTGTGGCCCGTGTAACGGGCTGTTCAACTAGTTTAGTTCATGATTCACTTATTTATTTATTTCTTTATTTAATTTAAAGGGGCAATAAATAGTTACTGTGCAGTACACTGGAATTTTTATTCAGAAACCTGGTGCTATTCTGGGGCCAACCACCCAATGGCATCATAGGGAACTTTTTTATTGTGGTTACCCAGTGGGGCTCCTCTTATCACTTATTATGTAAGTTTGTAGTCAGTGGGCCATACATACATTCAGATGAAAAGTGTAGGGATACTGGTGCAAACCAACTGCACTATAGGGAAGAACTAAATATTCACATTCTTCTAAACTGGAATTTTAACCCCTTGAATGGTAGCGATGTCTCAACACCTCTCTAGAATTCAAGGGGCTAAATTCCACTTTTAAGTCCTTGACTAGTAAACAGTCAAGCAGACAAGTAAAACAGTCATTCTCTTCTTTGTGTTTAACATTGGGTAAACTGATACATTTCCATCTCCTGAGAAAAATACATATATATACCTGTAAAAAACATGATGTTGCCCATAATAGAAGAGGCAGGGTAAAGGCATAGACATTTTACTGTCCACTGGTAGTCACAGACCTACACATACACTGTGACACCCCAGCCTTGTTTCACTGTCCCGGTGGTAGTCACAGACCTACAGATACACTGTGACATTCCTGTCTTGTCACAGATCCACACATACACTGTCTGACACCTCAGCTTTATTCCACTGTCCACTAGTAGCCACAAAACCACACATACACTGGTGACACCCTAGTCTTGTTCCTCTGCCCCAATAGTAGCCACAAAACCACAGATATAGTATTTGACACCATAGCCTTATTCCACTGCCCCAGTGGTAGTCACAGACCCACACATAAACTGTCTGACACCTCAGCTTTATTCCACTGTCCACTGGTATCCATAAAACCACACATCACTATCTGACACCCTAGCCTTGTTCCATTATCCCACTGGTAGTCAGAGACCCACACATTCACTGTGTAACGCAAATCATTCAAATAACCACACATATACTGTGCACATTAACAGTGTGAGTGTCAGAGGGTACAATAAGCTGCACTAACCCTGGCACTCACTATAGGGAAGAACTAAATAGCCCCATTTTTTAAACTGGGATTTTAACCCCTAAAAAGGTAGAGATGTCTCAAGTCCTTTTAAATCAATGGGCATTTTTGAAATGTGTATTTCTCCCCTGTGGTGCAAAAATGGTTTGCCCCAGAATTCCTCCACTTTTCTATTGAGCATACGGCCCTATGTCTCAAGCTCTTCTATAAAGTACATTATGAAAAGACTAGTTTCGAAGCCTGTGTATATGGGCCAACACTGGCGGCGCTGCAGTCATGCGCAGTACTGACTGCCCGCACCGCGGCTGATACAGACGGGGCGCTCCGAATTCAGACTGTAGTCCTCTCTGCTCACCTTCATCTCTACTGCACATGGCGGCTTCTGACAAACATACTTTTAGCTAATTATAATATAGGATGGCCCCGGACACCAGTTGGAGTTGTTGCTAACAGTTTGAGTTTGCAAAATAAAAATAAATTAGCTTTGTTATAACTCCTGAATGAAAAATATCCCAACAGAGGGAGTTCCCTTGTTTTAGGCCCCAGGACAAGCCCTGAAAAATATATTTTGTATCCCCCACAAAAAGTGCGCTGCTCTTTTATCCAGTCCCCTAGTCTGATTGCTGTGTTATTCCCTATGACTCTGTGGATCTTCCCCAGAGACTCCTGGTTTTCACAGTGAATTACCAGGTCCCCGGGGCCAGAGGCTGATTCTCCAGCTTGATGAGTCCAGCTATAACCCATCCACTTTCCCACGCATTCTGCTCATTCACTCCTGTCGTGTTCCTCCTACTTTCCCCTCATTTTATAGGAACCTCCTCCTTCTAACCACCCATCCACTCCAACCAGATTAAGCCCTACCCACAGTATGAAGCAAAACACATAATTTGGATACTCCCATTAACCTTTTGAGAGCCAGGGAGCTTGCAACACATTGATAAGCAGTTCTTTGCAAACCCTCCTGGCACATAAAAGACAAAATCTACAAAAAAACTTCTATCATGGATATTATTAACCCTTTAAGGACCAGGGTGCGTGTTGTGCACTGCTCTGGTGGTTAAAGGGTTAGATATTAAAAAACGAAAGCATTTTTTCAAGTGAAAAAACACATTCACAGAACATGTTGTTAATCCTTTAGCATCTAGTGCTGTCTTCAACACATGGCTTTGTAGTGCATTGGGGGAACATCTACATCCAGTGCATGAAGTGTACTTGTCACTTTAAAGGGATAGTAAGTTTCACAAAAACAGCAGCTCCAATTAATCTTCATAGTATATGAGCCATAGAGAGTGTTATTTCAATACTGTTAGAGTTGTAGTTCAAGAGTAATTGAATGATAAAGTTTCCCCTTCCTGTCCCTTTTACCTCGTTTAAGCCATCTCTCCTCAGATGTGGAATCTGGTTGCTAGACCAGACAGATAACAGCAGGGGACAATCTTCTTCCTAAGAGAACAATGAAAACCCTGACCCCCTTGACAAGTTTTCAGGTTTTTCCCTTATCTTAATTGAAGATTGTCCCTCTCTGCAATGTACCTGGACATTCCCTGCTGCTCTGGCTGAGCAGTATTACATCAGTAAAAGGGGCGGGAGGGGGATATTTTATCATTCAATTATTCTTTAACTACAACTCTGACAGAATTGAAATAACACTCTCCAAGGTCCAAATAATATGATGATTAATTAGAGCTGCTTTTATTATGAAACATTACTATCCCTTTAAGATGCGTATAATTATTACAAACTGCTGCCTATATGTTGTACTAACCTTTTATAATATAAATTGTTTTTGAGAAATTAACCTTTATTTGTTATTTGAGCAGTGTGGTCAAATTCGTATCAGTAGTGGCCAGCTTCACAACACATTGGCATACCTGGGAACTTTTTGTTGTGGACTCAACAGAGAGGGGAGTCCTGTGGTGCCGCTGGGGGAGAAAAATTACTTGATTTCGGTCAGAAATGGGCGGGCTTAATCATCAGTGGGGACGGAACTTATAAAATTAAAAGTATACTGAATAAGCTGGGGAAAGAGGAGAAGAGGCTGGGGGGTATGAGGAACACACTGTGAAGCAGCAGAAGTGGGCAGAGTTTCATTAGAAACTCCGCACATCCGTAGAATCAGCCTGTGCCTTGCAGACCCGGTAATTAACAGCCAAAACCAGAGTCTCCGGGGCAAATGTGGAGAGTTCCCAGCTATGCACATTGCCCCATATTTATAAAAACTGGAGTTATTCTGGAGTAAACCAACTGCACCATAGGGGACACATTAAAATGAAATCAGGCTTTTAATCACTTTCATGCTATAGAATGCATTGGAGACCTCTCTGGCATTTAAAAAGTTAAAAAGCTCTATTCAAGTGCATGGGAATTTAGATATTTTTATTTATCCCCTATGATGCTATTGGTTTAGTCCAGAATAACTCCATGTTGCTTTTATTAATCTGGGCCATTTTGCTCTGCTTGAATCTGGGCAGTGGCCTTACACTGAGAGCCTGTCTAATACAACAGTGATAGATAAGGTATAGTAATGTTTCATAATAAAAGCAGTTCCAATTAATCTTCATAGTATTTGGTCCATGGATAGTGTTATTTTCAATACTGTCAGAGTTGTAGTTCAAGAGTAATTGAATGATAAAGTCTCTCCCTCCCGCCCCTTTTACTGATGTAACACTGCTTACCTCAGAGAAGCAAGACTGTCCGGATGGATCACAGAGAGGGACAATCTTCAGTGAGCATAAGGAAAAACCTGTCAAGGGGGGCAGGGTTTTCCTTATGATGACAGTAAGAAGATTGTCCCTTGCTGTGATCTGTCTGGTCAAGAGACCAGATTCCACATCTGAGGTGAGCGGTGTTACACTAGGTATAAGGGGTGGGAGGGGGATAATTTATTATTCAATTACTCTTGAACTACAACTCTGACTGTATTGAAAGAACACTCTCCATGGCCCAACTACTATGAAGATTAATTGGAGCTGCTGTTTTTGTGAAACATTACTATCCCTTTAACCCTTTGAGTGCCCGAGGGGGACACAAAACATTGCAAAACAATACATTGCGTACCCCTCTGGCACTAAAAGGGTTAAAGGGATAGTAATGTTTACATTTAAGTTTATTTAATATTGTAGGCATTAAAAAAATAAGGAGAACAATGTAAGTCTTATCTCTCAAACCTTTATGGTTTGAGAGATATAACTGACTAAAGCTCCCCCCTCCAGGCTGTTTTAGCGCTGTATGGGACAGCAGCAGATTCCGGTAATTTGACTGGACGGCGGCTCTTCAGCAGAGCCGAAATTACGCTATTTAGAAATAAATACTTAATTGCAATGGTCTACAAAGTATGCTTGCAAACCAGGCACACTTTCTAGACCTTTCCAATGAAGTATTTATTTCTAAATAACGCAATTTCGGCTGGTCCCGGGACCGTAATATCCTGCTGTCCAATAGATGGCAAATTTATCTGAAACAGCCTTGAGGGTGGAACTTTAGCATGTTATATCTCTCAAACCATAAAGGTTCGAGAGATAAGACTTACATTGTTGTACTTATTTTTTTAACCCATTAATGACAGGGTTGTTTTTTTTCCATTATAGCAAATGACTTCCTGGACTTACCAGGTAAGTCGTCTGTCACTAAGGGGTTAATGCCTACAATATTAAATAAACTTAAATGTAAACATTACTTTCCCTTTAATAAGCATTCTGTGAAGGGAATTAGCATGAACACTGTGCTACCAAACATTTTTCAAAACTGATTTTACATAAAAATTGCTAGTACAACATTATAGGCAAATTATAATTCTCTGTAAAACAAACCAAAAATTGATTTATTTTCAGTAGTAGATATTTTCTTTGCTAGATGTGACTTGGCACCTTCAGTGCCAGGATTGTCTTACTTTTGGTTTGAAACATATGCCAATGAGTCAAAAACTTGGCGACACATGTTTTCTTGTAGGTAATGTGCACCACAAATACAAAAGCACTTCTGAGTATGGAGGTTTGTGTATATCTGCTACTACTGGGAACAGATATCATTTGATCCTAGGTTATAAAAAGGCAACAGTAATATAATCAGCCAGTTAGTGTCTGTAGGTATTCCATGCGTAGTTCCTGACCCTTTCCTGCACTTTGAAACCTGTGTTCCCAACATGATCTATAGTCTGGAAATAAACCACCTCGCTGTTACTGCAGGAAAACAACCCAGCTTTTTCTGATATGCAAAAAAGGTGTGATACCTTTGTTACCAAAAATTATAAGGATAGCTGAGCATGTGGAGCAGTTGTTGATGTAGCAAATAGATTGTACAGTCCTTCATTTTCTGTAGCTGCCATGTTTTTCTCTCTAGGGTTAGAGGTCAAGGGCATATGGTCTCAAATATTACAAAAAGTTACATGGGCTTTTAACAGCATGGGTGCACATCTTTTGCATCTAAGATTTTAAAGGTCCAAAACACAAGTAGCCAACCCTGGTCTTCACGAACTAACAATAGTGCAGGTTTTCAGGATTTTCCTGCTTGAGTACTGTTGACCAGCGGCCCACTCACTTTACATGAGAACTAGCAACTCCTCATAATAGACTCCACAAACCTTACTATGGTTAGAAAATCCTAATGGCCCGTATGAAGTTTGTTCTTATGCCCTTGTTCAACAGATAACCTCTTCAGTCAGTCCTGTATGTCATATCCATGGAGTCAGATGTAATAGTGGCTGGCAGTTTTTTCAAATGAAAGCTGACAGAGTGCAGGAGCCTACTGTGAAGCAATACATTTAACTTCCCTCTCTTCCTGAAAGGGATAATAATGTTTCACAATAAGAACAGCTCCAATTAATTTTCATAGTATTTGGACCATGGAGAGTGTTATTTCAATACTGTCAGAGTTGTAGTTCAAGAGTAATTGAATGATAAGGTATCCCCCTCCCGCCCACCTCAAAGCAGCAAGACTGTGCTCATGGATCGCAGAGAGGGACAATCTTCAGTCAGCATAAGTTAAAACCTGTCAGGGGGGTCGCGGTTTTCCTTATGCTCACAGTAAGATGATTGAGCCCTTGCTGAGAGCTGTCTGGTCAAGGGACCAAATTCCACTGAGGGGAGGCAGCTTACACTAGGTAAAAAGGGTGGGAGAAGGAACAGGTTTTAACTTATGCTGACTGAAGATTGTCCCTCTCTGCGATCCATGAGCACAGTCTTGCTGCTTTGAGGTGGGCGGGAGGGGGATACCTTATCATTCAATTACTCTTGAACTACAATGCTGACAGTATTGAAATAACACTCTCCATGGTCCAACTACTATGAAGATTAATTAGATCTGCTGTTTTTGTGAAATATTACTATCCATTTAACCCCTTAAGGACAATGGACTTACCTGGTACGTCCAACAAAAACTGTCACATAGTGACAATGGACGTACCAGTTACGCAGTTTGGGGACTCCAGAATCATTTGAAGAAAAAAAAAAGTACCATGGGCGTTAAGTGCCCGCCGCATGTGCGTGCGGCCGGTCACTAAGGGGTTAAAGGGATACTCAGAGGGATACGCAATGTATTCCTTTGTAATACATTGCATACCCCTCTAGAACTCAGAGGGATAAAGGCTAAATCCATTGGCACCATTAGTATTTTCTGACCATGGTAATTAAATGGGGTTATTATTAGAGGGTGTCAGTTCTCTTTAATTAATCTACCTGTGCTTTAGCAGGAAAAACCTGAAAACACACTGTTGGTAGCGCTTAAGGATCAGGGTGATCTACCCCTATGCTAGGAGGTAATGGTATGAGATCTTGGCTCAGATTTACACACATTCATTTCTAGAGTGTGGACATTATGAATAAAGTTTCCTAGGTGCAAAACTGAGGTAAATGCAGAGTAAAAACAGACAATATATACCAAGATAAAGGAAGAGAAATTCTGGAGAAAAGCACCTATAGCACTTGGATTAAACAAAAAAAAAAAAAACTTTTATTTCAAAGGGGTTTTTCTTTTGACACATAAGGTGTAATTTAGATTCACCCCAGAACTGGTTTGCCTCGATACATAGGACCTCCATACCTGCGAAAGTGTTAAATTGTACAGAATCCATTGTAAAAGCAACTCTGTTGTCTCATGATCGCTTTAGAAGTGGTCTAGAGGTATCCACTGGCAGCCGAGGCAGTGGTCCCTGGGACTCAGTGACTGAGGGAGATGGTGAATGTTGGTATCTCCCCCACACATGTATGTGTATATATTTTTTGTATATCCTTTTTATATCCAATGTACATACATATATATATATATATATATATGTTTTTAATATGTGATTGTACATAGACATAAGTCTATGTATCAGGTCATCACAGATTTGTATACCTCAGTATTCCAGACTAGGCTATAATAAGGAAATGTTTTTATTTAAATAATTTATGGATCATATGTACTAAATCATAATAGAGCAATTCTAGGAAAAAACAACTTCACCATAGGGCATTCCCAAAATACCCATTGATTCAAATGGGGGCTTTTAACCACATGAATGCTACATAGGTCTCCAGTGCTTTTTGAAGCAATGTGTTGGAGAACTCTACAGGGTTCAAGGGGTGTAAAGCCCATTTTGATAAATGAGAATTTTTCTTTTGTCCCCTATGGTGGAAATGGTTTACCCCAGAACTGTTACAGTATGATTTAATACATAAGGCCCTATCTCTCTTTCTCTTTTGCCTGCATGCTTCTCTTACCTTTTCTTAATTATCCCATTAACCCTTTCAGTGCCAATACCCCTCTGGCACTGAAGGGTTTAACCTTTTGAGTGCCATCTGGTAATTGGGAACAGCTTCTAGGCTAGTGTATAAGTTGGGATTTTTTTCTTTGCATATGATATTTCACTGAATTTAATTTTTGGGGGCATACATTGGTGAACATCCTTAGATTGGTCTGTCCACACTTTATTCTTTCATTCTAGTTTACTTTCAATACTGAGCTTTTATTCTCAGGTTGACATATTATATCCTATATAATAATTCGCTAGGATGTTTGTCAGAAGCCGTCATGCTCAATAGAAACTGTCCAAATGCTCCTCGAACGCATGGAATGCTGGGAGTTCTGTGCTGGGAGCATTCTGTGCTTTCGGGCAGTCTCTACAGTGTATGACTGCGTAGGCAATAGGACACAGAGCAGGACCGGCCTCTTAACCCGGACCTTGGCCCGTGTACACGGGCTTTTACACTAGGATGTCTATATTCAAATATACCGCCACTATATTCACAAATAAAAGGACGTGTAGTATCAATCTATTTGTATACACATAAAGGGAAGGCATACCTTTGGAATAAGAGGCTTTTAACTGGTTTAAAGCTAAACTTTCACTCTCAATAAAGTCACCCTCCAATAATTAGGCATATTGCGACTAGCTTCATAATAGTGCTATTAGGTCTCATAAGTACCCGGGTTATGAAATAATCCTTAGTCTTCAGAGCAGACATCTTTTCAGAGACATCTGCGTGTCTGCGCTGTCAGTCCTGGTCTCCTCTAGGAGGCATTTCACTGTGCCTTAAAGTGGATCTATCACATATAGAGAAGTAATGCTCATTAGTTAGAGCATTTAGTGAAAAAGTTTAATATGTTACTCATTTTTTAAAAATTCCGCCGTTCGGGGAGTCCGGAAGCTGAAAAAAATAAATAAATAAAAATGCTCCGTGGTCCTTAACTGACCAAGCCGCGCCAATCGGCCGGTCGTTAAGAGGTTAATGAATCTGTTAGTAGCACACCCACAGCATTATTGATCTTGGTTAAAAATATATACTTATTTGGCTAGGAGTAGGATGCAAATTAACAATAAGCTTCTCTTATTAACCTCTTGAATTCTGGAGTCTTCTCCAGCACATTGCATCACATTGTATTGGAGAAATCACTAGCATTCAGGGGGTTAAATATGAGCTTATACCCTCATTCTGTATTGTTTACACTGCTGCAGAGAACCTTTATCTGATCTTTATCTCACACTTTCATCCCGCTCAGCTGATTAGAGCTATTTTCTCTGCTAGACCCGTATATACTTCAAACATTCCGAAATTTCTTCCATGGCTTCCTATTAATCTTTATATAAACTACAAAGGCCTTACACATCTTTGTACCTGCATACATAAATTGTCAGCCCCTTCTCGCCTGAAAATACTCACAAAATATACTATGTGTGATATACTAAAAAAAACTGGGGAATTACACACTAAGGTGTGATAAAGAGTAGATTGCTTCTGCAGTTGTCATGTTTTTCTGTGGAGCCTATGCTATAACATCTCTCAAGTTGGACAGGCCCTAGTACAAGGTTTATCAATTATTGGGCCTCCAGCTGTTGAGGACTACAACTTCCATCAGCCCCGACCAGCCGTTGGCTGGTCGAGGCTAATGGGAATTGCAGTCTCCAACATCGGGCTGTTTGTCAGTTGACTGACCTAGCACATTGGCTCCATAGAATAACATAGGAATTGGAGAATTTATCACACTACAGAAGTTATCACCTCTTTATTACCTCTTTATCACATCATAGTGTATAACCCCCTTCTGTAAACACGATTCATACTGCACCATCTTTTACTGTTTCTGGTTTGCCTTCAAGAGGCAAAGGGGGAGATGAACAAAATGTGTGACAAAGGTGTGATAAAAAGGAGATAATTTATCTAGTGTGATAGAATCTCCAATCCCTATGTTATCCTATGGAGGCTATAAATTAAAGGGATAGTAATGTTTCATAATAAAAGCATCTCTAATTAATCATCATAGTATCTGGACTTTGGAGAGTGTTATTTCAGTTCTGTCAGAGTTGTAGTTCAAGAGTAATTCAATGACAAAGTGTCCCCCTTCTGCCCCTTTTACTGATGTAACACTGCTCAGCCAGAGCAGAAGGGAGGTGCCCAGGTAGATTGCAGAGAGGGACAATCTTCAATTAAGATAAGGGAAAAACCTGAAAAACTTGTCAAGAGGGGCAGGGCTTTCATTGTTCACATAGGAAGAAGATTGTCCCCTGCTGTTATCTGTCTGGTCTATGGACTGCATTCCACATCTGAGAAGAGATGGCATACACTAGGTAAAAGGGATGGGAGGGGGAACTTTGCTTGTGAATATTTCTCAAACCACTTATATCATTCTTCATGTTTTTTTAATGCCTAGAAAATAAAATAAAGTTAAAACTAAGTATTACTATCCCTTTAAGATCATTTGGAGTTTAGAAAGCTTAATGCATAGACATCATAGAATAACATAGTGATCTTCTATTTATCACTTCTTAGTGCATAATACCCTCCCCCCACCTCAGTGTAAGTCTGGGGTAAAACAACATCACCATAGGGGATAAATCAGCTCAGCCTTTCACCTCTCTAAGGTAGATAAAATTAGTCCAGGACATACTTGAAAACAAGAGATAATCTCAATGTATTCTTCCTGTTAGAATACTTTCACAAAAAAAAAATCAAACATCTCAAAATCTCCATAAATAAATCAATGGGGCTTTTAATCCCTTGATCGTTAGAAAGGTATCCAAAACATTGCATTTAAGTCAATGGGAATTTTAACCTGTCTCCTATGATTAGCATTCAAGGGGTTAAAAGCCCCATTCAAATAAAAAATTATTTGTTTTTGTCCCCCATTGTGCAACTGGTGTGTTCCACAAGTACCCCAGCTGTACTTTATAAATTGCCTCAGTTTCTACTTATATTAACCCCTTAAGGACCGGAGGTTATGGGACATTTCCGTCCCATAACGACCGCATAGGGGCACTTTGACAGGTCACGTGTACCGGCGCGTCACTATGGGGCTTGAAAGAGATCGCTCCGATCTTGGAGCAGTCTATTTCATGCCCTATTTTTACTTACAGCGCTCCCGGTAGAGCGCTGTAAGTAAAAAGTACGTGACGTACCATGACCGTCATCGGTCCTTGAGTAGTTCAAGGACCGTGACGGTCCTGGTACGTCAAGGGTCCCTAAGGGGTTAAAGCAGACCTTATGGAGGACGTTATTCATTTACTATGTTTGGTAAATATTGGTAGGCATTTACAAGTAGCGAGGCTTGGTGTCAGTGCATTCTTCTACTGATCACAGAGGTGCAATTCTCACCACAGTGGTAAATTTGTCAGCGACCAGTAGTTAACATGGGGTCAAAGGCCTCACAATTTGACCGAGAACCTCTGGAGGTTTCAAGGATTATTCTGACCCTTTTACCTTCACTGGCCCAGTAATAAATGTGCTTTGATGTTTGATACTGGGGCAAATGCATCACTTTCATTTAGCACAGTAACAGGCACTGAAGTTCTGTCCCTGTGTTTGCCTAACCTCAATTTACTAAGCTATGTGGGCACAAAATAGAATTGAAACATAGAATTTGACAGCAGACAAGATCCCATCGGCCCATCTAGTCTTCTCATTGTCCTACTGTAAAAACCTCAGACCTTATTTGGTCCTTGGTCCTCTACCACTTCTGCTGGTAGGCTATTCCTCTTATCTACTACGCTCTCAGTGAAGTAAAACTTTCTTACATTACATCTAAACCTGTGTCCCTCTAGTTTTAGATTATGGCCTCCCCTTAACTCTGCTTGTGCCAGTGGAAGGGCAGAGGGGCAGTCTGTGGGTGTTTATGGTTGGTTCTTTACTGTTTGTGTTGCTTAGACCAGTGTACTAAGCAAAGTGTAGAGGAAATGGTATACATTAATTCTGTTTAACTATATACATTGTATGGGGTAGGAGTGCAGGGCAGACTGTATTTACCGCTAAAGTGCCTGAGAGGTATCCAGTGCATGCTTGTCAGGCACTCGGAGGATTAAAGTCCAGTGCTGGTGGGGTGTGTCCCCTCATTCACTATACTGCATACCCTGGAGATGACTGCACTGAATCATTCATACATTTACCCCATTGTTCTGCTAAATTTCTATTGCTTTATTCACCTTTAATTTAAGAAACAAATAACCAAACAAAATGTCTGCTGTTCTAAGAATGTATTGTAATAATGGAAAAGCAGAGCATTGAAGGGGACAAATAAAATTCCCATTGATTTAACCTTTCAAGGACTAGAGGAATGCATTGCATACCCCTCTGATCCTTAAAGGGATTTTTAACCCTTTGCGTGCCAGAGGGGTATGCAATGCATTGAGTACCCCTCTGGCACTCAAAGGGTTAAATACTAGTGAGGTCTCTATCGCATTGTAAAGCAACGTGTTCCAGATCTCTTTAGCATTCTAGGGGTTAAAAGCCTTTTTTAAATCAATGGAGATTTTTATTTGTTCCCTACGATGAAGTTGGTTTGTCCTAGAATTATTCCATTTCTCCTTAGTACTTCAGCCACAAGTAAACCTAAGGCAGTATGCACAATGTGAAAAGAGGAACAACTCTTTAGCCAGCCAACTGCACCATATATGACTACCAGTAATAAAATATCTCAGTAATTTAAATAGGGCTTTTAACACTTTAAATCAATAGACATTTAATTTGTACCCTATGTTTGTAGCTGCTTTGTTCCAGAATTGCTACACTATTCCTTTATGCATGCGGCCTTTCCTTTGCTTTTATAAGGGTCAAGACAGCGTAATTAACCCTGAGAGTTTCACTCTGCTCAAAAGGGTTAACTTCCGGGAGACTGACTCCCAACCTTTCCCACCTTACAGTCTTAGATTATAATGTGCAGGTATCTGTGAGATGATGTAAGGCAGAGTATTGTGTCGGGGATAGATAACTGATATAATTGTTTCAGTTTACCTGTTAAGGGCATTATCAGCTTGTAGGCATCAGTATCCCCTGTCAGGCAGTGAATCCCTTATCTGGCATTTAATCTTGTCTGTATGGGAAAACCAAATATTTTGCCCGCTGAGTGAAACTTTTGAATTACTGACCTGGACGTAATACGAGACAATGCCTTGGCAGTGAACCTTTTCTCTTCTTACCTATAGGATAATGAAGTAACATAACCATTGAAGGCCTAGCATCAGGTAGATTGATCTACCTCATTATGTTTGCTTTGGATTTCAGTATCTTAACCCTTTAAGCACTAGAGGGGTTCCACAATGTGTTGCACACCTATGTGGTTCTTCCTCAATATTTTTGCTATGAATCTTAATATCTTAACCGCTTGAAGACCAGAGTACAAACCAACAGCTTATGTTCAAAAAGCAAGATAGAAAAAGTTGAGATTAACCATTTGAGTGCCAGAGGGGTGCTTAACACCTTAGAAAGCAATTTGTTGCATAATCTTCTGGCACTTAACCCTTTAAGTGCCAGAGGGGTATGCAGCGCATTGCAAAGCAATGTATTGTGTACCCCACTGGTACTCAAAGGGTTGACAGGTTAAATAATACATTAGTGGGTTCATAGCACATTGTCTATTATCATCAGTAGAACAGATAAGGGACCAGTTCAACAAAAATGAAATAGATTATTCAATGGAAAGTGTACCTCATTAGGAATGGTAGTTTTTTTTCTCTTCACTAAATTAGATGAATAGTGTTGGTGTTCAGTGCTGTTAGACATATAAAATGATTTTTGATACAATGACTGTACAACCAGAGGACCCTATATAATGTGAGCTCCGTAATCAAATTATATAAAACTGCATTGCTGCTGTGTTAAAGAACTTGATTTGTTTTTAATTTGGACCAAAGGAAATGACTTATCCTATGGTCTTTTAAAAATATACTTTATGATCTCACTTATAAATAATCCCTGTTTTTAAGATGTATTAATAAAAGTCTTAATTTTAGCCTCACTATTTCGGTATACTTTCCTCTGAATACACTATTTTAATTTTTGTTGATCTAGTGGTCCCTTCTCTCTTCTGTTGGTGATGATGGGTAATGAACTATGAACCTTTATCTCCCTATTGGATTCTTTGACCTCTTCTCTTATCTATCCTCATTTTTGAACATATATCATATTTTTGGGGCTTTCAACAACCAACTAGGCACAGACAAACCAACTGCACCATAGGGGACAAATGATCATTCTCAAAATTCACATTCATTTATATTGGGCTTTTATCCTCTCAGATGTTAGGTATTTCTCAGTGTGTTAGCGATCTCTCTAACATTCAGGGAATTAGAGTCCCCCATTTAAATCCATGGGAATTTTCATCCCCCACCCCACCATGGTGACATTGGTTTGCTAATACTGACCCAAAAAAGAGAGATGACCTGAGGAAGAGAGTTGATCTATCTAAAGATTGTCTTAATATAAACTGTTAGTCCAAAGTAAAACACCAAAAACCTAAGCGTCATATCTTTGTATTATTAAATCTAGACTAATACAGCTACCACAAATGAATTGGTTTGCTAGAGAAATATACATTTTAGCTTGATGAATTAGGCCATTTTTTTTATAAACTGCCAGTTGATCTAGATGCAAACTAAGAACTGTAAATAAAAAGAAAACAATTAGTAATTTTGGAGCAAGCTAACTACACTACGACGATAAATTAAAATTCACCATCGAGTTAAATGGAAATGTTATCTCTAGCTTTCAGAGGATTAAAAGCCCTATTTAAACTAATGTGAATTGAGGGAATGTTTATTTCCCCACCCCGCGAATATGGTTTATATCCCTAAGCATACCTGGGAATCACCTTGTTCCTGGAATAAAAATGTGGGCTGAGCTTCTCTCCTTCATTTACCAGTGGTTAGATTCTCATGTGGGGCAACGGGAGTTTCCATCCAGGGCTAGGTGGGAAGCGGACGTGGGTCCTTTGGAGGATTGGGAGTGGGATTTGGCTAAGACGGGACCAGCTATGGTGGCGACATCGACTAGACATCAAATGATTCAGCTGAATATTCTACACAGAATCTATTACACACCGGTCAGACTGTTTAAAATGAGTGGTCCTGGATCCGATTGTTGTCTTAGGTGCGATACTGTTCCGGGTACATACTTACATATGATCTGGGAATGCCCTGGGGTGAGAGGGTTTTGGACTGAGGTAGTACGTATTATGGCCTTGGTATTGGGAAGACCTGTTCCTATGACCCCTAAGATTTGTCTGTTGTCAGTTTTTCCTGATGAGACTGAGGATTCAAATGACAGGACTCTTTTGAGTGAGCTATTAGGTGGTGGCCCTACACTGGATGTCAAGCAGAGCTCCCAGCTGTAGAGCATGGATAAATCTGGTTACACAGTGTTTTCCGCATTATAAATTGGTTTATCTACACCGAGGTAATCCAGCCAAATTTGATACGATTTGGGGGAGATGGCAATCTTGGTGGATGGCTGAAGGGAATGCTACTGTGCCTCCCGGGGATGTGCTACCCAACGATGCTATTTGATTGTGCTTGCTTCTGTTTATTGTGTGGCTGGTGATGCTGTTTATTTGGTGTGTGCCTCTGTGTATGACTCCTGTACGTCTCGGGGTTTTTTGTGGAACCATTGGCTGGTGGGTTGGGTTGGGGGGGTGCTGTGGGCTCGGGGGAGAGAGGAACTGGGATCGGGGTTTTGAAGGTTTAATTTAGAAGGGGTAGAAGTTTGAAGTTTGGGTTGTGTCCTTATAAAAAAGAATACCTCAGATCGACTCCATACGCCTTAGTCATACGCATTTGTTCTTTCTATTGCCATGAATGTTTGCATAACTTTGATGTATATGTATGATTCTCTATGTATTTCTTATTTTGTATGTGTATGGACTGATCTGTTAATAAACTATATTTAAAAAAATATATATATATATATGGGGAAGGGTGTGTGCAAATGAAGGGATTTGCTTCAAAATGTGGGTGGGGCATAATCTGGATGGGCAGTATTGGGAAAAGGAAAGGAGGGGTTTGACAAATATGTGCAGGAAGTGGTCAATAGGGGAGTCAGTGGAGTGGGCAGGGTTATCCAAGAAAGTCAGAAAGCTGGAGAATCAGCCACTGTCGCGGTAGACTTGGCAGTTAAATCTAAAAACCAGAGTCTCCTGGGCCAATCCAGGGAGTCCCCAGGCACCGAACTGTTGTGCCTACATCTGCCTGTAAAGTTGAATGAATATGTTTATTTATATAGCGCCACAAGTGTACGCAGCGCTTTACAATTTCAGGTTTTAAACAATACAGGGTTACAAGTGCTTTGTAGAGTGAAACATTGGGTGCGAGGTCCCTGCCCGAAAGCTTACAATCTAAAGTGGTAATGGGAGACATACAGAGTACATTAGGGTCAAGCGCTGAATACAGTGCTAGTTTTCATGATAATAGAGGACATCAGTAATGTAAATAATTTATAAGAGCGTTCATTGTACAACATCAGTGCCTTCTAGCATGTTGAGATTTTATTCATGAGGTGTGCTTTCAAGCGAGATTTGAGGGTTATCAGACAGGTGCAGTGGCGCAGGTTGGATGGTAGAGCATTCCATAGATACGGAGCAATATGAGAAAAAGGTTTGATACGTGACAGAGCTGTAGAGACAAAAGGAGCTGAGAGAAGACAGTCATTGGCTGTCAACTGCACCATATATGACTACCAGTAATAAAATATCTTAGTAATTTAAATAGGGCTTTTAACACTTTAGTTGGGTTTTTAACATTATTTTCTTCTCATATTCAAATTTTATGCTTCAGCACTTACTAGTATCCTGTTTTTGGAAAACGTTAGCACAGACCCTGGTAATAATAAACAAAAATAGTTAAAATATTACAGTGGTGATGGTATGTTGCTTAATATGCAATATATTTCATGGCTATGCATAAGGGGATATTTATGTACTTACTGACAAATCCTATTCTCTTAGTCCATAGGACCACAGATGCCATGGGGGCAAAGTCTCCTCCTCCAGGAGGGCAGGGCTCTTGATCAGAAGTGCTCTCTGAGGCTGCGACTCCCTCCTCTTCTACCTTACCCCTGCCTTGACATGTTCAGTTTTAATTTATAGCAAAAAACAAGGGAATCCTTTGAACCAGAGAACCCAAGAGAACCCCACTCTCTGCCCAGCATTTGATCCTTTGGTTTTTCACTTGTAGGTAAGGGTCCTGTTCCATATGGACTAAGAAAAAATTATTTCTCTGCCGTCCAATACAGGTTACTGGTAACTTTGGGTAGGCGAACAGCCCCTTTAATAGGCAGGAAAAATTCTGAGAAGTGACTGCTGGGTGGAGCCTACCTCCTCTCCTTTGCTTGCAGCTAGCCAATCCCCAACCAGTGAGATTTGTTCCTTGGTCAAGCAAGAGAACAGTCCTGCTATAGTTTTAGCTTTTTTATTATTTTCTGTTAGATATGGAATACCACCATTAGGCAAATTACTATCTCTGACAATTCCCATCACCCAAATGTGGATAGCTCAGTTTACCAGGTGCTTTTGTGGACCTAAGCCCTTGGGGGAAAATCTGGGCTGCAAGTTCTTTCCCCAGGAGTTGCCCACTGAGGCTTCTTCTTGATATATGGTGATCTGAAGACAGAAGATCTGCTGAAAAAGGTGAGCACCCTTTGAGTGCTGAGGTCCATACGTCCCATGCTTCCCCTCCGCACTGGGGTCTCATTTGGAGTTCCTATTACATACTCATGCACTCATTGGGTTTATTTCTGTATGTCTGTGAGGTGTTTGGAGCAAGTTTCTGTGGTAACTTAAAGGGATAGTAATACTTTATTATTACTATCCCCCATATTGTACATATTTGTAAAATACTTTAATAGCCCCCAGGTTCATCTGTCAAACCTTTATGCTTTGAGAGATAACCGAAGGCAAAGTTCCCCCCCTCCCTCCCCCTTCCCTGAAGTCAGCGTTGTTCTGACTGCAGGGATATCCAGTCTGACATTCATCATGCGGGTCTGCAGCAGAGCTGCAATCGCATTAGTGACAAATAATTATTTCACTGAAACGGTCTTTTATGAAATAATTCTGTACACTAACGGGATCGCGGCTCAGCTGCAGAGCCACAAGCCTGTCGTACGACAGACTTCCCCTGCAGTCAGTAAAATTTCCTGGTTAATGTGAAACTCAGAAACAGCCTAAGCTAGGAACCCTATAGGAGTTGCAATACCACTCTATCATAGTGAAAAAACAGAGAGAGGGTCCTTACAAGATAAAGGTGAGGGATCCCAAAAGACTGGGCAGGCATGGGCCACCCATTGGACAAAAGTCTTCACATCAGGTAACAAGGCTATACTCCTCTGGAAAAGGACAGGAAGAGCTGAAATCTGAACTTTGATAGCACTAAGACCAAGCCCTTTTTTTGAAGACCATTCGGAAAAAAGACCAAAACAACCAGAATGCGGAAAAGACTGTGGCAACAAACCCCTGTTTAAGTACAACTTATAGAACAAGGACCATACCCTGTGATATGCCTTAGAAGAAACTAACTTTTGAGCCTGAAATATGGTAGCGAATAAGGATCAGAAAAACCCTTCTTCTTCAGGGTGCTGGCCTCAAAAGCCAAACCGAATTCTACACCTGTGGATGACACAGAGTTAAGAGGTCTAGATACAAGGGAAGAAAAATTGCTCTGCCCCAGACAGACAGAGAAGATCTGAAAACTAGGCCCATCAGGGCAATTAGAATGACATAAGCCCACTCATCCTGATTTTCCTTAGCACTTTGGGAATCCGAGGAAAAGGAGGAAAGATGTACACCAGGGTAAAATGTAATGGAATGACCATAGGATACACTTTGACAGCTAGAGGGTCCTGGAATCTGGCAGAGGACTGGGGAACCTTGTGGTTCAGCTGCGAGGTCTTTGAGGACTCCATAAGAGAATTATAGAGTTGAATACGTTCAGTTTGTTCCCCAGTTGCTGAAATCCAGGAGTTGGCAACTGAGAGGCTGCCACAACATTGTCTATCCTGCAATATGCACAGCACAGAGAGCTGGCATGTGGTCCTCCACCCACATGAGGATCATCTGGACCTCTGAACAGGCAGGAGCACTTCTGGCCCCTCCCTGATTTTAGGTGTATCCCACTGCAATCTCATTGTCAGACTGTATCCACACCGAGGATCCCCGATGGGAGTGGAAACAATAACATAGAAGCTAAATGAATCACCTGATGTTCCAGTACACTGATGGACAGAAGACTCTCCACCCTGGTCCAAAGAACCTGAGCTGTCTAATGGACAGAAGACTCTTCACCCTGGTCCAAAGAATCTGAGCCTTGTTGCACCTAAGGCTGTGAAGTTGGCATCCATTGGTACTATGACCCAATTTTTGATAACCAGTGACCATCCCATTGATAGACGGGGGTCTCTGTAGCCACCAATAAACGCTGTCGTCCAATCGGACAGGGACATGACACTGCTGTCTGGACCAGTTCCTGAGAATTCCCAATTGCTGCTCCCTCTTATAAAATTATGTAAACAGGACTGCCTCCATAATGGAAACTAGGTAGCCCAGCATCTTCATGTACTCCTACACTGTTGTAGACAGGCAACTTACTGCCCAAGACACCTGTTGCAACACGTCTGGCAGAAAAAACCTTCCCCAGAAGTGTCCAGTCACATACCTAGGAAGTGAATGAAATGTACAGAACCAGAGATGATTCCTTGAAATTGAGCATCCATACCTGTTGCTCCAGAATAGACACACAATTCTGAATCTGAAGGAGCTGAGTCTTCTCAAAAGGGGCCTTCAACAAAAGATTCTCCAAATAGGGAATCAGAAAGATCCCCGGTAAGCAAATGTGAGCCGCCAAGGCTATCACGACCTTAGTAAAAACCCACGAAGCAGGAGCCAGCCCAAAAGGAAAGGCAGTTAAATCATGGTCTTGGAATGCAAACTACAAGAAGCAGTGATAATCCACATGTATGGGGATATGCAACCAAGCATTCTTTATGTCTAAGGGAGTCAAAAATTCCCCTGAATATATGCCATCGATGACAGAGCACACAGACTCTACCTTGAGCTGCAGAGCAAGCACAAAATGATTGAGAAGTTTTAAATTCAGAGTAGGATGACATCCTCTGTCTTAGTTTGGGAACTATGAAAAGGTTGAAATTGCATTTCGTGAACCTTTTTTGTTAAGGAATAGGTGCAAACACATCTAGCAGGGAAGAAAGTGCTAGGGATCGAAAGGAAATCTGGATATTAAAAATCGACATGGAAAAGGACTTGAAGGCTACACAGTACCCTTTCGAAATGACCTACTATGTAAATGTCCCACTTGCTGTGTGAAAAGTGTAGGTGACATCCTATTGCCTGAGGCAGACCACACCACCGTGAGGGGTATGGAGATGGGCTTTTCATCTATGGCCTTCTGCACAGTCTTCTTGCCTTAACAGAATCCACACATTTTACCTGTGACACTCCTTATATTTCACACACATATAGTCCTGATATTTTTCAGTGTGCTCCTTACTCTTTTGTGGCTTCCTCGATTACAACGTATCATATCACAGCAAGGATAGAGATAGGCACATGCAGAATCAGGACATCATAGAATAATTCTTGTCTATATATATAAAAGAAGACTTTGTGCCTGGCAAAACACACCCAGGGGCGGCAGTAAGGAGGAGTTACTGCTCCCATTGGGTGATTCAACGTGGGTGTGAAAATGATGCAGGTAATTGACCCGACCCCACTATCCAGGCCGTCCAATCCTATACAACTGAAAAAAAAATGGCCGCCACTCGTTCCTACACCACAGACACATGTACAAGCCCCAGAAACAGACACAAGCCACACAACTGTGCACTGAAAGCCAGACACAAGACACACACACACTCACACACTGTCTCTCCCTCTCTCTCTCTCGAATGGAGCCCCAAGGATACAAGCCATGTCGGGGAATCGTCAACAAGACCCTACAAAACTACCCAACATCATTGATTACAGCTCCGGTCCCCCACTCGCCATATAGGTGCAGCCTTACAGCTCCTGCACGCCTTCTTCCTCCAGCCGGGAGGTCGGAATAGATCACTGCACGGGGGGCAGGAGGTGGCAGCAGGCCAGGCGGCCACACACTACTCACACCATGGCTTCTCATTACAGCAGTCTCGCAGTAGCCTCAACATATTCGACACGTAACAAGAGTTATTATCACAAGATAAAGTGAAGTTACGCATCACAACCCCTCCTTTCTTTACCCACTAATTAATTCACTAGACGTCCCCCAGTAAGCACTGCAGGGCTGTCCTGGTGAATCCTTCTGCCTCCTCTCCTCACGCTTGACCTGCCTTCTCCTATCCCCTCTCTCCATGCATCCTCCACTACCAGCTGACATCGTCTCTCTCTGACTCATTCTTCTTCAGTGCCTGCCACCTCTGGCCTCCAGTTCAGGACTGGGACATACACACAGGCTATAACTCAGCTGCTTAACCCTTCACGTGCCACAGGGGTATGGAACGCATTGCTAGGCGAAGCCCTGCCTAACCGTCTGGCACTCAAATGGTTAACACCTTTATGCTTCCCTTCCCTTTGTCTCCTCCCACCTTCTCCCTTCATATCAGCCCTGGTGACAGACTTAGCTAGGGATTTGTATGTGTCTCCATGCATGTATGTGTCTCCATGCATGTATGTGTGTGTATGTATAAGTCTGTGTGTGTGTTTCTACATGTCTGTATATGTCTGTGTCTCTGTATGTATATATCTGTATATGTCTGCGTGTGTCTGTGTGTGTGTGTTTGTATGGTTGTGTCTGCATCTATGTATAATAATATCAATATGTATGTGTATATATGCATATATGTTGCTGTCTGTGTATGAATGTGCGTGTGTATCTGTATGTGTCTGTGTAAGTATGATAAAGTATGTGTATGTATATTAATACGTATGTATGCGGGTGTCTCTATGTATGTATGTATGTATGTATGTATGTGTGAACTCTGTAGTACAAGTAACCCTACCAGACCCTACACAGCACACTTGCATTAAAAAATTCCACCTAACATAAATGAATACAAGTATAACAAAAAACAGACGGGCAACGCCGTCCCACTCTGCTAGTTTAATATAAGGCAACAGACATGATGGCAACAGACATGATGAGAAACAATACAAAGTTTCGGGTGGTGGGTGGCATTCCATTTTTAAAAATATCTGGAACCCAACTCCTTAGGTAACTCCTTCTTTCCTGAGTGATAAGATAAATGCCAATCAGTCATCACATAAATAGTGCAGCAATCAGGTAGATATATTAATAAACCATCAGAAAGAGTATGAACTCTGGGAAATCATATACACATCACATTAATATCTTATATGGACATTTTATAGAAAGCAATTCAAATTATGGTCTCTGTTTAACCCTTTCAGTGACAATGTATCTAGGGCTCGATTTAAAGGCAGCCGTTAGCAAAAAAAATCACTAACGGGTGCGTTAAGTGTCATGTTGCAATTCAAAGATCCGTCTAAACAACAGCTAACGGCAGTTGCAGAATCCTTACGGCCGATACACTAACGTGCATTCAGACACATGGAACAACATAGCCCAGAGCTATTCAAAGGCTTGCGGTACTGCTAACGGCTGAAAAAAAGACACACCTAACGGCTAAAAGTTAAGACCCACTTTTTTTAGCCGTTAGACACTTAACGGCCAAAACAAAACACCCGTTACAGAGGAAAACACACCAAATGCTTACCGCACAACCATGTAAATGGGAAAATTAACCCGTGCAATGCCAAAACAACACAAAAACATGCACACACAACACAAATCACTACACAAACAACAACAACCAACACCACAGGGACAACAACACACAAAAACAACAACACAACATGGCACGGAACAATGGGGGTCATCACACAAAGCGGACACCTGCAAATACAAGCTCACCTGGGCAACATCAACACGCCACCTGCACCCCACAACTGCACGTCCGCAAATGGCACACACAGAACAAGCACAACACACCACATCTTATAACACACACACACCTGCTAACACTTACCTGGACAAAAACAACTCACCATTGGTCAGCACTCACCTCATCAACACACCTACACAACGCCCTAGCAAGTACTTAAAGGGACAACTCAACACACTCACTTGTGGCTTGTTTTCCACTCAGGGAGGGAGAGAGAGATAGAGAGAGAGAGAGACAGATAGAGAGAGCAAACAGTATGTTGGGTTACATATTGTTGCGAAGGCTGCGGAGAAGGCGTGCAAGGGAGAGAGCTGGGGAACATCAGCAACCTCCAAGCACGCCTCATCAACAGCCTCCACCTGTTGCAAGTGAGGAGGCTCTGGCTCAGCAGCCACACAGGAGCCCATCCCCACCCGGAGGACACCTGCCTGCAGATGCACAGCTGCAGCAACAGGATGCTCCCCAGCTGCCACAGGGACCCCTGCAGCAGCCCAGGATGCATAGACGACCACCAAGGCCCAGGGTATACCGTCCAAGGGTCACTCTCTTTGGAATGACCGATGACGAGGTTATTGATCGCTACAGGTTGAGGCCACACAGCATCATAGCCCTGTATGAGGTCATCAAGGAGCAGGTGGATCCCATATGCACCCATAACCATGCTCTAACTGGCCTTCAAAAACTCCTGTGTGCCATACACTTCATGGCAAGTGGCGCCTTTCAGTCGACAGAGGGTTACGCATCTGGCATGTCCCAGGCCACATTCTCCAGGGTGCTGGCCCAGGTCTTGCCAGCCCTCAAAGCCAAGGCCAGTACCTACATACGTTTCCCCATCACCGATATGGAGTGGACACATCTGAAGCAGGGCTTCTATGCAAGGGGAGGCATGCCCAGGGTCATGGGTGCAATAGATTGCACCCATGTCCGTATCAAAGCACCAGCACGTCAGGGACATATGTTCCTGAACCGCAAAAACTTCCACTCCATGAATGTGCAGATGGTGTGTGACAGCAACCTGGCCATAATGAATGTCTGTGCGAAATTTCCCGGGAGCTGTCACGATTCACATATACTCAGAAATTCATCTGTGCAGAGGGATTTCGAAAATGGGACCTATACAGGCGGATGGCTTCTGGGTGAGATAACAGCACCAAATGACACCACATACACATGTGCTAGTACGTTCACCACAGAAAACAACATTTACACAATATGTGCTCCTTGTCACACCATGTCACTCACTTTCCACAGGTGATGCTGGCTATGGATGCAAGCCATGGCTCCTCACCCCGGTCGCCAATCCCCAAAACGATGCCCAGGAACGATATAACCAGGCTCATGCCAGAACACGGAATGCCACTGAGCGGACCTTCGGCCTCCTCAAGTCCCGATTCCGATGTCTGGACCACTCGGGGGGAGCATTGCAGTATGCACCAGGCAAGGTCTGCGACATCATCGTGGCATGTGCCATCCTACATAATATCGCGGTGGACACCAGACTTATCGACGATGTCCATCCCCCACCCAGACCTGAAGACCCTGTGGATATCGTTGAGTGTGAGGAAACCCCAACAGGGATGCAGACAAGGGACAGATTGATCAGGGATCACTTCTGCTGTGAGTATAATACATGTATGCACACAATCCATGCATACACACCCACCACAACACACATGTTCTGTTTCACCCCACAGGATCAGTGACACAGCCCTGTCACTGGCTGCAGTATGGACCACCAGCATCAACTATTCCGTGGACCAGTCAGATTGGGCCTAGAGATTCCGAATACACCTGACAACCTGTCGTCCATGTTGATACTGCTACCTCAAGGATATCATGCATGCCCCCCCTGGAAACCAAGGTACAACACTTTAACCTTGTTCAGCATATCCCACAGCTCCCTAGGCACCAACTAAAGTGTTCTGCTAGGATCAGACCCATAGCAACCATGGTACCCCTGTAGCAAGGGAGTCTCATCCAAGCCAATGCATCGGATAGAACTCTGTCACATAAGGGGTTCAGGGGGCATTCGTGGGGACATGGGACCAGTAGCTTGCTACAGTTGAATAAAGCAGCAGAGGGGTGGATCGACAGTAATAGTGTGTTACACAACATGGAGCTCATGAAATGTGGATCACATCTCCATGGACACCATGCTGCCCTGTGTGTGTGTATGTGTGTGCAGTGATATGTGCCCCAGAAAGAAATACACACATTAACAAATATGTCCTACTAGCTCCATGAACCAAACATATTTGGCCTGTCTCTGACAGTGGCAGCCCAAATATATTATTTTCAGGAAGCTATTAGGACATATTTGTTGATGTGTGTAACCATGTCAGGGGCAAATATCCCTAAGGATGGTTAACATCCCCTTAGTTCCCCCCATGATGGTTCATAGACCAGTACACAACACATTACAAAGCAGTGGTTTGTGTAGACTTATGTAACGGGAAAGATTAAGAGGATCATGATGTTGTAGCTGTTGCATGACGATCACTTCGAGGGTGATGTTCCAAATCCTGTCCTCTTGTCCCACAGGCATCCATAGCACGATCCATCCTTGAACAGAGGAGTTTCCATATGACTGGACTGAAGTCTGGACAACACTTCCATGAAGCTGACCCCTTGGCGTTCCAAGTGATTGTGTTGGTGATGCAATGTTTGACCTGATGTTCACAGCAACCTCTACTGGAACATTCACATATGGACACAAATTTATGTGTGTACTAACATCCAGGTATCAGACCTGTACAGTAAGACTGCTCATACACAGATGCCAAACGATGTAGACAACACATGAGCAGTTCACTAGCATTTCTAATGTAATCCTATTTAGTTCAGATGTACCTTTTTGTGCTCATACAAGTGTTTAATGCATATTGGCTACATACACAAGAAACAGCACTACTCAATCCGTGTCTGTATGAATGAATGTTGGATCAAACACCTGTCAATGTGGAACCGTACCCAAGGCTAGAGTATCCCTCATACAAAGGAAGGCATGATTTACATCACAGGAGTCCACTAGTTGCCTGACCATGAGTGGACTTTGTGATGTATACATGCAATGACATGATGGCAGTGATACACTGATGTGTGTTGTGAGTGATTAGCTGGTGATACAGGGGACACACTTCCACTGTGATGTGATGTCCATGGTTTGTGTGTTGCTCAATATAATCAATGTCCTGAGATTGCTGTAGGTTGTCATATCTCAGTACATGGGCTACATCAACAAAAACAACCATGTGGACAAGTGTTATTACTGGTGAAGTGTGTTATAACCTTAGTTAAACAACAACACAACTTAAGGGATAGTAAACCCTGAAAATAAGTTTATTTCACATTGTAGCCCTTTAAAAACCATGAAAAATGATATCAGTCTTATCTACCAAACATATATGATTTGGGATATAAGACTTATATCATTTTACATGTTTTTTTAAGGGCTACAATATAGAATGAACTTATTTTCAAGGTTTACTATCCCTTTAATACATAAGCCAATGCTCAGCCTAAGGTTCCAATGTGCGTGCTACACAATGAAATCTTAGGAAGATTTTTGGGTTATGCAGTAAGTTAGGCTGTGATTCAAACTCCTGTTGTGCAACTGACTTGCTGGAGAACACAATGCTCACCCTAGGATCACAATGTGTAACACACACATTGAGATCCTAGGGTGTACATTGTGTTCCCCAGTATGTCAGCTGCACAATAGAATTTTGATTTAAAGACCATATTGATGCATGTTCAATCTGTCCTGCTTGTTATTTCCCTGCTAAGTCGCATAGCTGTTAGTTTGGTTTTCCCCTCAAACACAACAATTGATGCAGACGAATGTTCAGTGTTGCACCAGTTGTTGTGCTAAGGGGTATGTTCTGATCAAATCTGACACACATCATGGCCATGTAACACTGTTGTGTTATATGGCTACAGGGATGGGTTGCCAGGTGAATTTGGACAACGGTGTGGGTGTGTGTGAACCCATGTTGTAACATCACACAAACATTTCCCCCAGGCAGGAGTTGAGTTCACTGCATTGTTTGGCAATGCATTGGAGACAACCCTGCCACCCAATCTATAAGTGATTACACAGCAGATCAGACAGGATTCAAAAGCACAATTTTCATTTATTGAGGGGGCAGATGACAGGTTGGGCCTTTCATTTCTTTTTTTTTTGGGGGGGGGCCTTAGACTTGGTGCCAGAGGTGGATGCCCTGGCTGATTGCCTTGTCACCCTCTGTCCCCTAGGTGTGGCTTCTGGGGTAACACTGGAAGGGGTGGTGGGTGCAGTGGACCCCTCTGTGGAACGCAGGTTCTCCCTCTCCATCCTCAGGTTCTCCCTGCGGTTAATCTCTCGCAACTCCACAAGCACCTGTGCAAACATGTCCATCATCCCCGTATGTATCTGGTGGAGTTGTGTGTTCCCCCTGGCAACCTCTGACTCCAGAGCTTGGATTCTGGTCTCCAACCTGTTAGTGTTCCTCCGGGATTCCCTCCGGTTCCTCGTGAGGTTGTCGTTGGTGGCGTGGGTTGCCCGGAGCTGTCCTCTTTGAAGCGCCATGCACTCAGCCTCCAGATCTGGGGTGCGTTGACTGCTGGAGATGGGAGTGGCCGGTGACACATGTGCTGTTTCCCCAGCTTCAGCTGTCTCCTCAGCCTCTGTTTCCCCAGCTTCAGCTGTCTCCTCAGCCTCTGTTTCCCCAGCTTCAGCTGTCTCCTCAGCCTCTGTTTCCCCAGCTTCAGCTGTCTCCTCAGCCTCTGCTTCAACAGGTTCAGCTGTCTCCTCAGCCTCTATCTCCCCAGCCTCTGCTGTCTCCTCTGCTGGTACTGGGTGTGCTGTGGCTGCTACTGCTGTTTGTGTCGGTGGAGTGGCTTGCACAGACGGTGTGTGGGTGCCCACCACATCAAGGGACCCACTGCTGCCCACTGATGTCTGTGCTGGTTGAGGTGGTGGGGTGAACAAGTCCCTTGGCTGAGGGCGCTGGGGCTCCCCAATCAGGCCCAGGTGTTGGTAGTCAAGTGGCCAAGGGTCATACCTTGGCCAGTGGTAGGTGCTTGGCCCCCACCTGGGATCATACCTGGGGCCATGCTGGGGAGCCATCCAGGAGGGTAGATCCATCTCGGTGGAATATGGCCCATATTGGCTGGTGGCCACATTCCCGGGCAGCCATTGCCTCCCTGGTGGTGGTGGTGCTGCTGCTGGAGGGTAATAGCTCCCGGTGCTAGTGGGATGCATCCATCTCTCCCCCTGAATCCAGCCGCTGTACATTTGTCGAGCATCCTGTGGTGGGGCAGCCAGTTGAGAGGCAGGCAGTTGAGAGGCAGGCAGTTGAGAGGCAGGCAGTTGAGAGGCAAGCAGTGGTGATGCAGCCAGTTGGGGAGGAGGTGTGGTGGTTGTAGACGCTTCCCAGTGGCTAGTCCCCTCCTCTGTATCCTCCTCACTGGGTGGTGTGGTCGGCTCCTCCACGGGCTCCTGCTGCGATGGAGGCCCATAAGCTGTGTGGAGAATTGAGATTGTGTGATTAGTAAACGTAGCCATGATGGGATTAATGGGATACTAATACATGAAATGCAGAAAGGGAAATATATGTTTTGTGGTTTATCACCCTGAGTGAAACAAGGGTACTCCCACTGCTGGAGGAGGTTTTTGTTCAAAAAGTCTCCCAGCTCAGAGTAAAATTGCTTTGGTGCTATATCCCAGTGGCCTGAAGTTGTACATTGGCACTGTTGCTACATTATCCTATGAGAATTTATTGCGTCTGGACGTAAGCTGTCCATAGGATGGTCTAGCAACATCGCCATTTTAGAGTTCCAGGCCACTGTGATATTGCCGCTGGAGTAGTCAACTATGAGCTGTGCTACATTTTGAATGAAACACCTTTGAGCAGTGGGAATACCCTTGTTTTGCTCGGGGGATGAACCCTGCAATATATTTTTCTTTTCACATGTTAGGTATTACTATCCCTTTAACGGAATAGCAATGGTTAATTTCACCATGATGTAATATTGTAGGCATTGTAAGAGATAGATGTGGATCGATGTTAGTCCTATCCCTCCAACCCACATGGTTAGACAGATATTGCTCTATTTGACAGTCATTTTGACATGTTTGACAGTCATTTCACCACACAGAGGCTCTTCAGCAGAGCCTAAATTGCCCCATTCAGAGATGTAAACCTCATTGGAATGGTGAACAGAGTGTGCTTGCAAACCTGGCACACTTTGTTGACCATCTCAAAGATGTCTCCATCTCTGAATGGGGCAATTTAGGCTCTGCTGAAGAGCCTCCGTGTGTTCTAATGACTGGAATCTCCAGCTGTCAAATAGAGTGATATCTGTCTAACCATGAGGGTTGGCGGGATAGGACTAACATGGATCCACATGTTGGTGAAATTAACAATTGCTATGCTATTACAGTTACATACAAGGAGAAATGGTCATATATGCATGTGGATGTGTACCTTTCATATGGATATGAATATATCCTTTCCAGATATGAAGCCAGAGATCATTTCAGTAGGTGTGATTGCCTTACTGGCTATATATGTGCACCCATCAAAATATACATTGGATTGATATGATGGATATGAGCATACCTCGTATATCCCATCTACGTAGAGTGGGATATACTAGGTATGTGTATTTGGATGGTATCAATGTAAGTTAGTTTCTGATGGATGCACATATCTGGCCAGTAGGGCAATCACAGGCAGTGAGATGATCTCTGGGTTCACATCGTGTTGGGACATATTTTGAGCCATTTGAAAGGTACATATCTGACCATTTTCTTTGTGTGCATATCTTTGTTTGAACAGATGTGCAGTGGGAATCAAGTGTTATTCAACCTTATCTTCTTAGCTGATCCCGTCCAATTCACAATTTTTCATTACTTGACAGGTGACTCTCTGGTTGTCAGGATCATATCCTATGCATTTCATTGTAGGGCATGGGATACCACCCTGGCAATCAGAGATTGATGAACTGGACAGGATCCTGTCCATGTCGTGTGTTCCAGTTGAATCCTGAAGGGCAACAATCACGCCAGTAGTGAGGGATATCTCTGATTGAGGCCTGTTTTTCTTTGAGTATGAGCCCATCCATCCTTCTGAGTGAGGCAACCATACTCAATCCGAGATATCTAACATTCATGGCCTGTTGGTGACCAAGGTACAATGGATGATATTTGGTTCCCATGTGTATCCTGCAAACAGTGTCTGGTGTACCATCCATCCATGGCATCAGCACCCCTGAGGATCCATGTGGGAATCAGATGTGAGATATGTCATTTGAAGTTAGGGTAAATGATTGCAGACACAACACCAAGGCCTACTTTTTCCCCCTTTAATTCTGGGGTATTGTTTGAGGCCTGTGTGTTGCACATACAAGCAGTTATTCTCAGTGCCACTGTGATGTGTGACCTGCTCCATCCTTTTTGTGATTCAGTAAGCGGTGTTGTTGACATGATGGAGTGTACATAATGCTGACTTCTCCAGTGATCTCATTTCCCCATTTCCAGTGTTTTCTATGGAGTGTATACGATGGGACCTTAGCAACTTGATTCATGTTATTGCATATTCTCCATAGGCTAACACTGGTATTGGTGAAATGAGGATGTGTGAGGGTGAATTTCTCTCCACCATGTGTTTGTCACCGCTTAGTGAATGTCCCCTGTGTAGCATGTGATCGTTGGCCTATTGACTTGATTGTTGTCTGGTTAACCCTTTGAGTCCCAGAGGGGTTGCCAAAGCATTGTTGATCGATGCATTGATGATCCCTCTAGCACTCAAGGGGTTAAGTGCTGACATCCCAGCGGGGACATGGGTGACATTGTGTGTGAACAGTGATGACAGTCGACATTTGGAACTGCATGGTTTGTGTACTGTGTGTGATGAGCACAGCGACAGGAGGGTTGAAGTAGGACTTGGACAGGTTTGTTCCAAGTTGGACCTTGATATTTGTCCTTGTGTTGTGTCCTGTTTTTAACCCTCAGGGTGCTGTGTTGGTGCAGTTGTGTGCATGAATGATGGACATGTGTTGAGGTGTGAGTGTGTGTGCAGCTGGTGTTGGTTACTGTAGTGTGTTGTTCTGTAGTGTTGCACTTACCGGTAGTGTGGAGGGTCCTCTCATCCCCAGTGTCAGCTCCTCCAACAACCCCCTCGATCAGGGTTGGGGACATATTCTGGCGCACCATCTCCTCCCAGCCGCAGAAGGTGATAGGGACAGGTGGGCCACCTCCAGTGCCTCGGGCGTGCTTGGCGAGTTCGGAGAGCTTGGTCTTGACCACCCTCCGGCAGTCGCCCCATCGCTTCTTGATGGACTCCACGTCCCGTCTGCATGGAGCCACCGCGTTGACCCGGCTGCAGATCTGGTTCCAGGCTGCTTTCCTCCTCGCTGACAGGCCAGGGACCTTCGCTGTCGGGTGGAGAACACTCTGCCTCTCCAGGACAGCTTCCACAAGAGCCGTGTTCTCCTCCTCTGTATACTTTGGGTCTCTGATCCTGGCCTCATCAGCTCCGGCATGGGATGACTCAGAGCCGGAGTGCCCTGCCTGGTCTGACCCTGACTGTGTGGGGTGCTCCCCAGCAACTACCCCTCGTCCCACTGCAGGTTCTGTCCCTGTCCTGCGTGTTCCTGCTCTTGTGGGCCGGGTCCCCCTCCGCCCTGCGGATCTCCCTCTCCCACCCCTGCTCTGCTGAGGGATCCCCTCCTGATCTTCCTCCTCCTCCACTACTCTCCCCATCCCTCTCTCCTGTCCTCCTCTCCTCGCCATCATTCACCCAGTCACACCCAGGCACTCCCACAGGCCCTCACAGACACACTCGATCCAGTCACTCTCTGTCACACACTTTCACTCCCAGATTCACACTGTCAAAAATAAAAGTAAAATGTGTGAGGTGTTATAAAATAAAAGGACTATGTGTATGTATGTATGTGTATGTGTTTGTATGTGTGTATGTAATATGTGCAAAGGTGTGCTATGTGTCGTATTCTGTGCAATGCTCTCCTCTCTCCAAAGTCCAAAACTCCTCTACCTCCAATGAACGCTCCTGTCTCCCTCTCTCTGATCACTATCCTCCGCTCCTGGGTCCTGATATCTGGCTCTGAAGAACTCGATAACAGACAGTGTGTGGCGGTTATTTTTGGGTATATATAGGTGTATTTGAAGTTATTTGATACATTGGGGCTTTGGGATTGGATGTGTGTTTGAATTTGTTTTGGCATCAATCATGGTTGCTTGACAACGGCAGCCGTTATGTTACATGTTGTTTGGAGCTCAGTTATCGTGTGATTTGTCCGCCCGTTGTGCATTAACATGAGCGACAACGGGTTTTGTGTTACGTGTTTTTTGTGTGCCTACGCTCGATAGCTATTCTCGTAGAGTAGTTATTGAATCTGCCGTAACTCCTGTATTATTTGCGAGCGATGTGCCTTTTTCACTTAGCGGCTGGTTTAACGGTTGCCTTTAAATCTAGGCCCTAGTCTCCAAATTCAATCACATTTCCTAAAAGCTGTGTCTCAAAATCCTTATTATATGTTTTCTTTATAACCTCCAAGACCATCTGTCTTAACTGATCTAAATTCTAACTTAGTTTCCAAAAAAATATTGCTATAGGTGTATCATTAAAGGTTCTAATACTGGACTTATTTATTCTTAGTCGAATACTCCTACTTGTTTTCCCCTACTTGTTTTCCCTTTGCCACAAGCGCATGTAAGGAAATAAATAAGTACTTTCACAGGCCGCGTAATCCTTGAGTTTAATATGTTGATGATTACCAGGATGTGATACATACAAACAAATCGTTGAGGGGGAAAAATAACTCACAATAACCTGGTTGCATAGTTGTGCACATCCTCTTATAACTGGGGATGTGGCTGTGTTCAGAATTAACCAATCACATTCAATCTCATGTTAAAAAGAAGTCATTACACACCTGCCATCATTTAAAGTGACTCTGATTAATCACAAATTCAGCCGTTCTAGTAGGATTTTCCTGACATTTGCTTAGCTGCATCTCAGAGCAAAAGCCATAATCTGCAGAGAGCTTCCAAAGCATCAGAGGGATCACATTGTTGAAAGATATCAGTCAGGAGAAGGGTACAAAAGAATTTCCAAAGCATTAGATATACCATGGAACACAGTGAAGACAGTCATCATCAAGTGGAGAAAATATGGCACAACAGAGACATTACCAAGAACTGGACGTCCCTCCAAAATTGATGAGAAGACGAGAACAAAACTGGTCAGGGAGGCTTCCAAGAGGCCTACTGCAACATTAAAGGAACTGCAGGAATTTCTGGCAAGTACTGGCTGTGTGCTACATGTGACAATAATCTCCCATATTCTTCATATGAATGGGCTATGGGGGAGGGTGGCAAGACGGAAGCCTTTTCTTAAAAAGAAAAAACATCCAAGCCCGGCTGAAGTTTGCAATAACAAACATCAAGTCCCCCAAAAGCACGTGGTAAAATGTGTTATGGTCTGATGAAACCAAGGTTGAACTTTTTGGCCATAATTCCAAAAGGTATGTTTGGCGCAAAAATAATACTGCACATCACCCAAAGAACACCATACCCACAGTGAAGCATGGTGGTGGCAGAATCATGCTTTGGGTCTCTTTTTGGAACTGGGGCCTTAGTCAGGGTGGAGGGAATTATGAACAGTTCCAAATACCAGGCAATTTTGGCACAAAACCTTCCGATGTCCGTTAGAAAGCTGAAGATGAAGAGGAAGTTCACCTTTCAGCACGACAACGACCCAAAGCACACATCCAAATCCACAAAAGCATGGCTTCACCAGAAAATGATTAACATTTTGGAATGGCCCAGCCAGAGCCCAGACCTGAATCCAATTGAACATCTGTGGGGTGATCTGTAGAGGGCTGTGCACAGGAGATGTCCTTGCAATCTGACAGATCTGGAGTGCTTTTGCAAAGAAGAGTGGGCAAATATTTCCACGTCAAGATGTGCCACGCTAATAAACTCCTACCCAAAAAGACTGATTGCTGTAATAAAATCAAAAGTTACTTCAACCTGCAACCAGGTTATTGTGAGTTTTTTATTTTTCCCCCTCAACGATTTCAGTTTGTTTTGCAATTGAATTGTTCACTTTATAAGTAGGTTCTGACATGATTTATCTCATTCTTTAAAATCACAAGAACCTTGCATTTTAACAGGGGTGTGTAGACTTTTTATATCCACTGTATCTCTGTCCTGATAATACTATTCCCTATAGATCTACCCCTTTTATATGAAAATAATGGCAGTTCCTTAAAGGGATAGCAATGTTTAGGAATTGCAGTAAGAGTGAGTCTTCTCTATACATTTGGATAATGATGTGTAGTTTTATAACCATTCATAACTGCCATTTTCATTTTATTCTATTATCAAGTGCCCCCCTCCTGCCTGTTTTACATATGCCACGAATATTCCCATAAAATCAGTAAGCAATTTTCTTTCGGCATTAGGAAAAACCTGACCTCCTTTGTCAAGGTGGGGTCAGGGTTTTCCTTATACAGATAGAAGATTGTCCCTCTCTGCGATCTGTCCTGTCCCATGACCAGATTCCAGATCTGAGGGGAGGCTGCTTGACATGGGAAGGGGAAACTTTGTTATAGAATAAATTGAAAAAGCAAAGTTATGAATGGTTATAAAGCTACATTTGTACAATTGTATATAAAAGACTCAGTATTACTGTAATACTTAACATTGCTGTCTCTTTAAACAACTGACCAGATTCCATATCATTCTGACATATAGACCAATATTTACATACTAGTGTACACAGGCCTCTCAGCGCCTGCGTTCTTGCATTCGTGGAGTCTCTACTGTGCATGACTGCATTGAACGTTTGGGCAGTCTCTACTGCGCATGACTGCATTGAACGTTTGGGCAGTCTCTACTGCGCATGACTGCATTGGACAAACATACATCTGGTCTTTTATATTATAGGAAAACATTCTTAACCAACGAGGAATGTCCATCAAATTTATTAACCCTTTGAGTGCCAGAGGGGTATGCAACGCATTGCTTTGCAATGAGTTGCATACCTCTCTGGCACTCAAAGGGTTAAAAAAGGGGATACTTATATTTTTCATAACTACTCTCTGTTTAACTTCTAATAGATCCTGTCTAGGATTTTTTATACCTCTTTATTTTCTCGAAACATTTCTTACTGTAGCCCTCAGTAAATATCAAGGATATTTTCTTGACTTCACTTTTAAATTCATGACTTTTTGGAAGCACCTCTTTTATTCCTGGGGATGAACATCATTTTATTTTTATCCGTAGATTTAGACTATAAACTAGACTAGACTATAAACTAGTCAAATAGAATTTGATGGTATCATGAACACTATTAAGCTCATCTACCATAATTTCCAATTCTTAAACAATTACCCTCTATATGTAAAATATGTTCCACAAATCTAAATTTATCTGAGTGGGCCGAGCTAAGATAATTGAAGAGCAGTGGGAAACTATCACAATCCATTAACTTGACATTAGTCTTATCTCTCAATACAAACAGCACAATCATCAATAAATAAATGCACCCTGAACAAGATAATTTACACATTCATTAAAAAGCAAGTTTACTATTATAGTTTAGAGATGTAGCATATGATTAACTTTTACATATGCTAATTGTAAGTATGGGATATTTAAAGTTATATCAGCCTCTTTCATTTGTTGGTGTTCGTGTTTCTTTAACCCACTAAGTGCCAGAGAGTTATCCAACGCACTGTGTTGGATACCTCTCTGGCACTCAAAGGGTTAATGGGATATCTGGTTACCTTACTGTAATATAAATAGTTTGAGAATTAAAATGGTTTATATTCATTAAGATATTACAAACTTAGTCAGCATTTTTAAATTGTTTTCTTAGTGAGAAAGGTATAAATTGTTTGTAAATAAAGGTAGAAAGTAGCTAAAAAGTTGCTACATGTTATCAGCTTTGTTAAACTCATAAACCAGAGATAATTGTTATGAGATCAGAACTCACCCTGTGCAACTTACTGAGACACTTATCTCCTATTTGTTTACCCTAGTCATGCCACACATTGCCCGTATCATTTATAATGAGCATGCATAATCCAGGGGTGTCCGTAGAAATTTTTCTAGGGGGGAAGAAAGCAGCCCCAGGCCCACCCATCCAGCCTCTTAATTTTAATTTAACCACTGTATAATGAGTGGCAGTGGCACAACGTCTTCATGAAAAACTTTTATTTACAATGAGTAACAAATGAATTAAAACAATTAAAAAAGCTTACACCGTTTATTTATTTATTTTCTAGTTCAGGCTAAGTGGGGCATCAGGATCTTTCCTGATGCCCCCAACTACTGATCTCCTGATTCGGCTGTGAGATCAATAGTGGTGAAACAGAGGAGCAAAAGAGCTCCTCTACTTCCATCTTACCCAGACTACCGGGTAGAAGGGGATGGGATCGTGAAACCCTCTGACGTTAATATCTGTAATGTTTCTCTTATTTTGTACAGTTCTGAAGGAAAAATATGTTAGTAATAATAACAATAAAAATTGAAGCCCTCAAAAATAATAACATTTACTATTTAACATTTTGAGTATTTTGAAATGTGGCAGAACACCACTCTGGCATTTATAATGTATTAATCATTTCTTGAATTAGACTATAAACCCATTGAGGCTATTGTACTAAGGGGAGCTGGAGTGATTGGAGCAAACCATCTGCACCATAGGGGAGATCTAAAAATTCTCAAGGATTTTAGGTCTCCAAACCATTGCTTAGCAATATAATATAGACCACTCTAGCATTTAGTCATTAAAAATCCCATTTTTTCTTTATAGTAAATGTAACACACTGTGCTATGTTTACAGGGCCGGATTTCCCAATAGGCAGACTAGGCACCTGCCTAGAGCTCCAAATTTTGAGGGGTGCCTCAGCTGTGCTGGCCACACCCACATTCTGAATTGTGGGTGGAGTCAGAGCAATCTCTGTGTCCATGCAGTAGCTTATACAACCCTTTACAGGCTTTTATTTAACCCCTTGGATGCTAGTGAGATCTCCAATGCTTTGGAGATCTCTCTAGCAACCAAGGGGTTAAAGGTAGTAGAGATGGACTAGCGCTAAACTAGACAAAAACATAAAGAGTAAAAAGAAACTAAGTGTAGTATTTATTGGTCATCAACATATAAAAAGGATAAAAAGTTGCACTCACATTTAGCCCGTCTTGGGCTTTGTACATTACTGAGGTCCCTTCCTTGGATAGCCAAAGGAAATGCGTCCCCGAAATCCTTGCTCTGCGAGATCCTTACTCTGCGTAGTCCTATATGTTGCTCCTGGATGGTATGATACGATGTGATTCCGGTATCCACGAGTTGTGTATTAAGTTGGTGCTCCCAATAGTTGGTTGAGGGGTTTCACAAACTGGACCCAAAATAATCTCCGTTAGTATGCGGAGTGATGGAGACAGACTAAAAGTTCCAATGAGGGATAGTAGACCAAGAAAGTCCGGTGTATACCTCGTGGGTACAGGCCCACGCTACGGGCCATAAGGCAGCGTGACTGGCAAGAGTCTAAGGAGGCGGGGATGCCACAGGGGGCATAGGAGGGACCTAGGGTGACATGCAAGAAGACCCAACGCGTATCGTGGAGTTCCGACTCCACTTCTTCAGGGGTTAGTCAGTTAGTTTCTGACTAACCCCTGAAATGTGAGTGCAACTTTTTATACTTTTTATATGTTAATGACCAATAAATACTACACTTAGATAGTTTCTTTTTACTCTTTATGTTTTGTCTAGTGTAGCACTATTCCATCTCTACTACATGTTACTGACTTTATGGTGGACAAGGCCACTTTCTGAATGGAGCAGCAGCAACTGACATTTTCACGACTTGTTACTTCATCATCTTCATCCATCATCTTCATTATTTCCATCAACATTGTCATCTAACTAAGTCACTGACATATTTTACTAACATAGACCTCTGGACAGTTATTGGAGAACTGTTCTTATTTTATTTATTTAATTTTTTTCTTCCTGTTTCTCTCATTTTGTTACTTTATCTAGTCCCATTTTCTAAACTATATTTTACATATATCTACTTGTTCTTATTTTTTGCGCAGGTTGATTATATATTTTTGTTAAGGGGTTAAAGGTATGGTAATGTTTCATAATAAAAGCAGCTCTAATTAATCATCATAGTATTTTGACCATGGAGAGTGTTATTTCAATTCTGTTAGAGTTGTAGTTCAAGAGTAATTGAACGCTAAAGTATCCTCCTCCCGCCCCTTTTACTGATGTAACACTGCTCACCTCAGAGCAGCAGGGAGTGTCCAGGTAGACTGCAGAGAAGGACAATCTTCAATTAAGATAAGGGGAAAAGCTGAAAAACCTGTGAAGGGGGGCAGTGTTTTCATTGTTCTCACAGTAGAATATTGACCCTTGCTGTGAGCTGTCTGCTTTATGGACTGGATTCCACATCTGAGGAATGGGGGTTTACACTAGGTAAAAGGGACAGGAGGGGGAAACTATCGTTCAATAACAATTGAAGTGCAACTCTCACAGTATTGAAATACCATTCTCTATGGCTCAGTTGCTATGAAGATTAATTGGAGCTGCTGTTTTTGTGAAACATTACTATCATTTTTAAGCTTTTATGTCCTTGCTTGTTGTAGACCAAAGGTATATTCTGAGCCAGTAAACAGTGGATGAGGCTGGTGGCATGGTCATGTGAGGAGTGGGATGTGGCCATAGGCGGGGCTAAGGGTGCTCAGAGTGCCTTGCCTAGGGGAGCCTGGAATGTAAATCTGGCCCTGTATGTTTAGCAACCTACTTTTACGTAGTTCAAAAGATATTAAATGTAGAAAGATTCCTCTCCCCTTCTTGCCGCCTCCCACTGAATCTGAAATCTGTTCCTGGGACCGGACGGATGCAGCGAGGGACAAACTTCAGTAAGTATAAGGAAAATCCTGCCCCCCTTGATGAAGGAGGGCAGGATTCCCTTTGCTTACTGAAGTTTGTCCCTCTCTGCAGCCGTCCTCACCAGACTGCAGGCTCAGCCTGAAGTGGGGAGAATGGGTGGGGAGCTTTCTCCATTTAAAAACTTTTGAACTACACAAAAGTAAGCAGATAAACATAGCACATTCTGTTATATTTACTACTACTTGAAGAGCCCATGTACATGGGCCACAGTGCCACCCAGCAATGGCCGTGGTGCAGTCATGCACAGTACAGACTGCCTGCGCCGCGGCTGATACTGAGCGGGGCGCTCCAAATTCAGACCGTAGTCCTCTCTGCGCACCGAAGGACTACTGTGTGAATTCGGAACGCCCCACTCCATTATCAGCCGCGGCACGGGCAGTCTGTACTGCGCATGACAGCTTCTGACAAACATACATTTAGCGAATTATTATATAGGATAAAGAAGACTCTGCAAACTACTTTATAACAAACATTACTATCCCTTTAAATCAATCAGCAATTTTAATTTATACATCAAAGTACAGTTGGGGTACTCCAGAATTGGTCCAGTTCCTCTTAGTACAGCAGCCTTTTAACCCTTTGAGTGGCAGAGGGGTACGCAATGCGTTGCGTACCCCTCTGCCACTCAAAGGGTTAAATTCCAGAGAGGTGTGTAACACAATGCTTTGCAATGTGTCTCACACCCCTCTGGCACTCAAAGGGTTGACATTATTTCTCACAAGGCATTTTAAAATGTACTATTTCCTTTATTCATTCCTACTTAAAATACCAAGCCCCTGGACTTTTGAATGGATAACTAAACTCTCTTCTGTGTATCTCGATTGCTATCTGATGCTAGACACTAACAGCAAACAAGTTTTTTTGAGCTTGCTCCTTTTGTTAAACGTGTCTGGGTTCCTCTTTTGCTACAGTCTTTTTCTGTACCTTACTTTTGCGCTTGGCTTAGAAAGAAGCAAGGACGGTAGTTCAAAGATCTCCTAATTGCTACCTTTCATTGAATAGCTTGAAAATCAATTAGGTTGCAAAACAAACAAAGTGATAAATTTGTGACCTAACTAAAGGTAAGAATGACAGCTTATCTGTTTGTTTAGTTCACTGCCCTGGATAGCTTCTCTTTTGTAAATGCTACCAAAAGTTCATTATATGATAACGGGCCCTGTGAGATTTGTGAAGGATAAATCAAGTCTTCCTTTGTAGGTGTTATATGCACACAACACTTACTAGAAAGTGGTTTCTCCTTGAGAACAACTACAATGTTATTCTGTCTGTCTGCGTGCATTATACATATACTTTCTGCAGATAAATATCTGAGTGTTCAAGAGACAACTAACATTAAATGGATAGTAATACTTATGAATTAAACGAGACCAGCGGCATCTCTCAAACCTTTATGGTTTGAGGGATATCCGCATTCAAAGTTCCCTCTCCTTCTCTCTCCACTGACGTCAGCGTTATAGCTGACAGCAGGGGAATCTGGTCCCGGGACCAGCAGCGGCTCTGCAGCAGTGCTGAGATCGTGTTATAGAAACAGAAATCCTTCACGGAAATGGTCTTCTACGTGTGCTTGGTTTGCTCTTGGTTTGCAAGCACACGTAGAAGACCATTTCCTTGAAGGATTTCTGTTTCTATAACGCGATTTCAGGACTCCTGCAGAGCCGCCGCCAGTCCTGGGACTGGATTCCGCTGCTGTCATCTATAACGCAGACGTCAGGGGAGAGAGAAGGAGAGGGAACTTTGAATGCTTATATCTCTCAAACCATAAAGGTTTGAGAGATGCTGCTGGTCTAGTTTAATTCAGATTTTTAAGGGCTACAACATGGGGGATAGTAAAAATGAAGTATTACTATCCCTTTAAAGCAAACTTATTGTACCTAGGCTTATATAATCTTAAAGGGATCATAATACCTCAAGAAAACTTTAGCTCCGAGTGTTAGTTACCATTTTGTTAACATGTTGTTCTATATTTAATTACTTACAGTTTTGTAGTTCAAACACAGTTCAAGAGGAAGGGATCCCCCTCCCTTCCCTTCTGGCCATCTCCCCTTAGATGTGGAATCTGATCGTGGGAACGGACGGATGCAGCGAGGGACAATCTTCAGTCAGTAAGTATAAAGAAAACCCTTCCCCCTTGACGAAGGTGGGCAGGATTTTCCTTTTGCTTACTGAGGGTTGTCCCTTGCCGATCTCCATCCACATCAGGCAGAGAAGCAGCGTGATGCAGGAAAAGGGGCGGCAGGGGGATATTTTCCTCCTAAATAGTGTTTGAACTACAAATCTGTAAGTATGTATATATATATAGAGCAACATGTTAAGAAAATGTAACTAATACTCGGAACCAAAGTTTACTTGAGATATTACAATGCCTTTAAATACTATGCCTTTACTATCCCTTTAAATACCAGAGGCTAGAATCCTCTGTTATATAAAATGTCTTACATTTGCTCTCTGAGGGCTCTCATTTCTGCTTTGTACAGGGATCGGCCTCCTATTGCAATAGTAATCTTGATAGGTGTCTCAGAGCTGATATTGTGTATTATCTGTTAATGTATTTAAGATAAGGTATCAGCCTTGTTGAATAGAAGAGCAGGGATTCTAATCTCAATGCATTAACTGCATTAGCTGTGAACAAACAATTAACTTGTCTATATGGGACAGGCTAAACATATATTAAAATTCAAGTTTAGGATTAGATTTTTGGGATCTAACTTAAAATGACTAAATTTTATAGACGCTAGCTGGAAATACATGATATTTAAAATTATATAACCCAATTAAATTTTGTGCTGCTAGTGTTCCTTAAAAGCATAAATAATTATTCTGTAATTGAGAAAATAAAGCAATATCAAATACATAGTTCAGACAGGGACAATGATAGCATCATGTTGACTGACTTAACAGAAGACAGACCTGCAAGGCAGAATAGGAAAATTTGACAGTGGTTGTGGTACTGGACTGCTGGGGAGCCACCATTTGGCACATCAAAAAAACTCTAAAAGCTGCTGCAGAGAGCTGCTATAGAGTGTAGCTTGGGGAGTAGCTTGGAGCAATGTCAACTGCTAGTCCTACCTTTCTGCGGCTACTACCCATGGGTATAGTTGTCAGCTACCAGGTTGCATAGCCAGGACAGGTTAATTGGTTGAGAATGCCCGTATTTACTCATCAGTGGAAGTAAGAGAGTACAGTTACAGGAACTGCAAAACCAGCAACTAGGAAGGACGGCTTACAAGAAACCAAAAGTTCAGGATTCAGATCAGCAAGCAGAATCTTAGTCAGAGATCAGGATAAGCAGCAAATAAGCAAAGTCAGGAACCAGCCGAAGTTAGACTCTGTAAGCAGGTAACAAAGCTATTTGCATGCACACTGCAGCAAGGTAATCGGAGCAAGAGTGAGCAGAACAGACAGAACCGCAGTAATCCCAGGATCTCTGGGAGCGCGTTCTCACACATAGCACTCGATGTGTAGAACTTTCCTGAGAGAATTAAGAAACTAAAGAAAATTTTACATCTTTTATTATTAAACTGTTCAGGTTTATACAACTTTTTTTTAATGACCCCCCCCCACATACACTTACCTTACCAATGACAAAAATCCTATTGACCCCTTGATGTGACTGTATTTGCAAATCAAATCTATTTTGCGGCTTGTTGCAGAAGTAAATGTCCACATGTTTAACGTGATTCAAGTGAGAGACACAGAAGGCCATAAACGCAAAAAAAAGCAGAGAAATTATGGAGCAAGCCAACTGTACCATAAGGAACAAGTACAAATTCCCAGTTATTTAAATGAGGATTTTAGTTATAGACCTAAACACACTGCTGGAGATTCACTCGTGTCTACCTTAGTGTATAACTAAAATCCCCATTTAAATAATTGGGGATTTTAACTACACACAGTAACATAGTCTAAATCATAAGAAAAGTCTGTATGGTGTTTTTCAGATCATGTGATCACTTTGCCTGTAATTCTTTTGGTTGAAAAGATTTATTAATCAACCCATGAACTATGAACTCATATTCACAAAAATGTTTGTGCCAAGATAAACCTGATTCCTATTTGTACCTGAGTGATCTATGATAATAATATCACAGTATTAATAAGAAAATAAGAACTGAAGAAACAGTTTATTTAATTAGGTGTTTATGTTCTTTTTATTGTAATTGAGCCACCTTACACATAAGGATATATATCTACGCAAAGTAAGGGCTATTCTGGGACAAAACTATTGCACCATGTGGCATATCTTACTTGCCTCGGAACTGATCCAGCTAGTATATTAGCCTCAGTGGGTTAAATGTTGACGTTTTTACAAGTCCTGCCACATTTGATAATTCTTAAAGATTCTAGTAATAGAATGCATACCACACAGTAAAACAATGAAAGCATTTCTTTATAATGCAGTTCACCTTTTACTTTTACAGAGTCCTGAAGTTCGACCAGAACTGGAGGATTTAGATATGTATGCAACCTCTCGAGAACAGCGCTTTCGTATTTTTGCATCATTAGAATATGAAGGTCAATTGTACATGACCCCGAAGGATTTCCTGGAGTCAGTTACCACAGATGAACCCAGAAGTAAGTTTCATTGATATTTAAACAGTAAATGTTTGACTAAGCTGGTCAGGGGGTCTGTCTCCCCGATCAAACAGTGAGGTGGCGGGGGGGGGAGTAGAGACAAAAGGGGTGACCAGACTGGCCCATAGTGATTCTGGTGGATCTCCTGGTGGGTTTGCTTTTTAATTATATTATGTAGGTAGTGTATAAGAGAACTGGCGATCACGTCTGCCACACTGTTCTCCTTTCCACAGGCTCCTTCTTTACATATACTTCCAGGTTGCAGTATAGAGAGAGGGACGGATTTGCCATAAGGTAGAGTAGGCATCTGCCTACTGGTGCACCCCACAGATGGGCACCTATCATTGAAATAAAAAATATATATATACACACAGTAAAAACCTGCCCACCGCATGGTAAGGTCCGTGCCTTCTTCGGCTCAAACAGAAGGCACAGACCTGTAGCTGCTGTTGCTCCCTCGTCAGCTTTAATGCAGAGCGCTGGGAGATGACATCATCTCCCAGCTCTCTGCATTCCTAAAGAGACCGCGTGGGAGCAACAGCAGCTACAGAAGGAGGCACAGACATCTGCCGCTGGACCATCAGGGAGGTAGGAAATGTATGCGGGAGGCAAAGTGGGGGCAATGTGAAGATGATGTGGGCAATGTGGAGCTGATGGCAATGTGAGGGCAAGTTGGAGTTGATATAGTGGCAATGTGGAGATGATGGGGGTAATGTGAGGGCAAGCTGGAGCTGCCGGGGCAATGTGGAGATGATGGGGGAAAGTTGTAGATGATGGGGCAATGTGGAGCTGATGGGGCAAGTTGGAGATGATGGGGCAAGTTGGAGATGATGGGGGAAGTTGGCGCTGATGGGGGCATTGTGAGGGCAATATGGAGCTGATGGGGGATAAGATGGAGCTGATGGCAATATGGAGCTGATGGGGGATAAGTTGGAGCTGATGGCAATATGGAGCTGATGGGGGATAAGTTGGAGCTGATGGCAATATGGAGCTGATGGGGGGCAATGTGAGGGCTATACAGATATGAGGGGTAATGTGGAGATTTGGAACATTGTGGAGGTGTCCAGTGGAGATGGCAAATGGGGGGCGCTTCAGATTTCTGTGCCTACAAGCTCCTGAGATGTAAATCCGGCCCTGAGTACAGATGTGTGGGGTGTTGGGCCCTAGCTTGATGTTTGTACTGACATTTCAGTGATAGCCTTGAAGCTGTCCCAGGTTAAACATAATGGTCATCAGGAGAGTTCCTAGTTTCCCAGAAGACCTGGAGCTTGGACCAACCTAATGCATTATTAGTGCACTCAGCAGCACAGTTGCACCAATAACCGTAGGGAGATTAGCACATTACATATTTAATATAAAACACTCATACCTAAATCAGGTGTGATGACAGCAATGGAACATAGAAATAAAACATAATATTTGTATAAATAATTAAAATCAAATTAGAAATCTATATGACAATAAAATAATAAAAGTGGATATGAGAGGCCAGGTACCAAGTAGTATTTATTTTGTTTGTAGTCTACTGGTGCCAACGGAGGGCACTGGATAAATAAGTGAAATGTGTGTTCACTGTGAGAATTAGTCACCTTTCTCTGGGAAGAATTCAAACATTTGACAAGTGTTGTAGTTGTGTGTGGCACTTATGAAAAGTCTGATGATTGTGAGAAATATGTTGATAGGTGGCACAAATATTAAGCCTCAGTCAGTTTTTGCCCCATGTTAATAAATAAAATATATCTACTCAGTGAGAGAAGGACTCCTGACTGATCAGAGTAAGTGGTCCTTAAATATCAATCTCAAAAAAAATTCTCAAGACATTTGGCTACTATGTCCACAGTCGGTGAGGGAGTGCATGTAGGTGGCCTTCTCCCCAAAAATCTTATTACAAGTGGAGTAGTTAAATGCAATGTGAAAGCAGTAAAGAAACTCAAACATCTTTCCCATTATATCACCCATTAGCTCATTTATAAAATTCAAGATCTAGCTGTAAACATTCAATGGGATGTACCAAAGAGGAGGCAAATGAAGATTTTCTGAAAAAGCCTACGGTCTTTTCAGTGGATGCACTTCGCACTCTGTGGCTCAAGATTTGGTCGGCTGACCAATTTTCCAAAAGGTCCTTTGTGTCTCTTCCCTTTGGGGTAGAACAGTTGTTTGTCCCTGACCTAAACAAGGTCATCAGTCACTGGAAGCAAAAGCACTTTGTTATCTCAAATCCCTCCAAAGCATGCTTTTTTCCCCTAAGAAAATGTGTGACGTTCGTTACCCCACCAGTATGGGGCATCTACGGTTAAACCCCCTCAAGCTGAACAATTGCACCATATCCCAAACCTAAACAGCCTTGTGCAGGCAAGAAGAATGCTCAGAAGCCTAAGGCTAACAAGCCCACTTCCACGTGACTCAAGAGATACTACTCCATCTCTGCCCTTTGTGGCTCACCTCCATCTCGTTTGAGACACTTGGGAGACTTCAGTGATGGATCAGTGGGTTTTCAGGTCATTTTGAAAGACTGCCACATAGATTTCAAATCCCTTTCTCCTCTAGCTTTATTTTTATCCAGAGTTTTGTGGGCTCTAACTTGGGGGCGTCTGTTTATCAATGCAGTATCTTTCTTGCTTGAAAAGCAGGTGTTGTCCCCATTACAGCACAGGAGAAATTCAGTGGATTCTACTGAAATCTTTTCATCTTTCCCAAAACAAGACAGTGGCTGTCATCCTATTCTGGACTTAAAGTGCCTCAACCACTTTGTGCTAACTCTGAGTCCTTGTGCGCTGTCATTGCAATTATATCTCCTGGGGAGTTCCTTAACTACCTAGACCTCCAGGATGCTTACCTATATGTTCCAATTTATCTGGATCATCAACATTTTCTGAGCTTTGCTTTTCAGGTCAGTCAGTTGCAGTTCACTGCCCTCCCTTTTGGTCTGGCTGATTAAGTGCTCAGTTTCAAGAAATCCTCTTTGGGTCCTTCCCATGTTCTGCAGTTCTTAGGCATGAGATTCAGGACCACCCAAAGGAGGGTGTTTCATTCAGAAGACAAGATTCAGTCCTTGTCCCTTCAGGTGAATCAAGCAATATTTTGGCCATCGGCAATGGTGCGAGAATACACGCAGGTATTGGGCTTCCTCGTCTCTGCCCTGGAGGCAGTTCCCTTTTCTCAATTTTGCACAAAAGAACTACATTTGGACATTCTCAGGAACTGGTACAGACATCAGTCTCACCTGGCTTGTGTCATGTCCCTTGACAGCCCAGAGCCTCTGGACCAGAGAGGAGAATCTCCTAGCAATCAGTGCTATGGGACTGTATAATCCTCCATTACGCGGGTTACCATCACTGGGCTTCCCTGGAGTGGACTGACCAGTTCACGGGTGTTTTGTGGACCTTTTCCTCCCTGTGGAGAGAATCTTGCTGCCAAGTTTTCCCTCATGACAGGGTCTCTTGAGACTCTGCCTTCTTTCTAAGATGGTAACCTGAAGACAAAAGATCCGTGAGTAACTCTTTGTGTGCGTTGGTCCATTTATGTCCCAAGCTGTGTTGCTTCTCCATACAGGGGCTGTTGTGATCCTTGGTAGGCTCTGGCACTCATTATGGGTATCTTTATTATATATGTCTTTCTCTCAGAGGGCTTTGGAGTGAGGATGGTTGCTGTAGTGGGCACTGACAAAATAGGAAAAAAAAGGAACATCTTCCAGCGGTGGGAATCACTGTTGTATTCTGCAGACAAAGAGCCCCACAATACTTTATTGCCCTTTTAATGTGACAGGCCCACTTTAACCCCTTGGATGCAAGAGAAATATTCAACACACTGCTTTACAATGCAATAGCATCCAAAGGGTTGAAACCCCAATTACACCCCCACAAAGTAAAATCACGTGGGTTAAAATCCTTTGCATGCCAGAAGGGTAGGCAACGCATTGCAATGGGTTCAAAGAGCTAGTTATCAAAGTAGGAACAGCCTTTTGAAAATAACAGGGTGTTTGGTTTGTAAGTACAGTACTGTTGCTCTGACCCAGTGTTCTTTCTCTCTCTTTGCATTCTTACAGTAGTTTATTTACAAAGTAGGTGAACTATAATTATGTGGTTTTGTTTAAAATGTGCCAGTGATAAAAACTGTTCACGCAGTAACAACCAAAAAACCTTCAAACAGACACGTGTACGGAATATAAACTAGAGTAATCTTATGTTTGCTGTTCTGTTTTTCAGGTACTAAGCGCTGGAGATCACTATCAAAACAAGTGAGTTTCAACTACATTTCAACAGCAGACTGTTCACATTGTTACAGATTTAAAAAATGTAGAGACATTTTTAAAGGGATAGTATAGCATAATATGCAAAAATATATATTACAAGGTTATCCTGCAGAGTAAAACAAGGGTACACCTGCTGCTGAGAGGTTTTATTCAAAAGTAGTTTAAAACCTGTGTACACAGGCCACAGTGTCACCCAGCAGCCTCGGCTGGTTCCTGGAGCCTCTCTTCTCACTGTCCCCGCTGCAATCATGTGCAGGACAGAGTGTCCGAACGTGCTGCTGCTGATACGGAGCGGGGAACTCCGAATTTGGACTGTAATCCTCTCTGTGCACCTTCCTGGGACATCGTTGCCAAGAAGGTGCGCAGAGAGAATTCCGGTCCGAATTCGGAGTGCCCTGCTCCGTATCAGCCGCGGTGCGTTCAGGCACTCTGTACTGCACATGACTGCAGAGCATGCAGTCTCTACTGCGTATGACAGCTTCTGACAAACATCCTAGCGAATTATTGTATAGGATGTGTAATTTCTTGGGTGCCTTACCTCCATTGCCTCATATTTTATAGAGGCGCTATTATTGTCAATGTCCATAGACTGCATAGCCACAGCACCACCATAAGATTTCAGTTCTAGGAAGTACTGCAACCAAGAAAATTCAAGTTTGAGCTACTATTCAATAAAGCAGCTCTGAAGGATGAACTCTGCAGTATCCTATATAATAAAACGCTAGCATGTTTGTCCGATGCAGTCACGTGCAGTAGAGACTGCCCGAATGAACAGAATGTTTGGGCAGTCTCTACAGTGCATGACTGCATCGAGTGCGCCGCAAGTGAGACAGTGGCAGTACGCAGAGCAGGACCTGCCTCTTAACCCTTTGAGTGCCAGAAGGATACACAACACATTGCAAAGCAATGTGTTGCGTACCCACTGGCACTCAAAGGGTTAACATCACCCAGCCCTTGGCCCATGTACACGGGCTTTTAAACTAGTATGTATATATTTTTCCCAAATTAAGTGATATCTATTTATGAAGATTAGACATTTTGTCATAGATTAGTTGATCTGATTTATTGCGGAAGGTGGTCTTGCATTTGGAAGGCATATTATTAACATTCAAAAACATAATTCTAGGGACACTTTTCCTTTAGGCTGCCACATTACTGTACCATGGAACCAGGGCAAGATTTCCTGTTAGGCAAATAAGCAAATACCCAAATTTTGAGGGTATGCTCTGCTGGGAGACTTTTCTAGCATTAATGGGGTTAAAATTAGAGATGCACCGATACCAATTTTTGAAGACCGAGTACGAGTACCGATACTTTTTTCAAGTACTCACCGATACCAATTACCGATACTTTTTTTGCGGTCATTTGCCAGTTTTCCAAGTACCTATATGCTTTAGGTACTTGGAAAACTGGCAAATGACCGCAAAAAAAAGTATAGGTAATTGGTATCTGTGAGTACTTGAAAAATAAATTATATATATATATATATATATATATATATATACACACACACACACACACACACACCTCTTGATTCCCACCTTTTGCTTCATTCTCCCCCTCTTGCGCCCCCTTCTTTTGCCTTGGCTTTCTCTCTGTTTTGATCCCCCTTTCTCCCCCTCCTTGACTCTTGATCCTACCCTTTTGCCTCTCTCTGTTGATCCCCCCTCCTTTTGCCTCTTCTTGCCCCCCTCCTTTTTTCTCATGATCCTTCCTACTTTTGCCTCTTTCTCCCTCTTCACCCCACTCTCTGCCCCATCCTGCCTCCTTTACTCTCCTCTGCCGGGTGCTCGCTGTTCTCTTGTGAGCCCCGGCAGAGGTTAGCGTCGGAGCGTTGCCATGGTAACCCGCGGCAATGCTCCGACGCTGCAGGAGTGAGAGAGGTGACCGGGGAGCATTGTGAGCAGCTCCCCGGGCTCCCTCTCTGCAGCACCGACCCTGACACAGGGTATCGGTGCTGGCATCGGCCGCATTTGCGCGAGTACAAGTACTCGCGCAAATGCTGGTATCGGCACCGATACCAATACTAGTATCGGTATCGGTGCAACCCTAGTTAAAATAGGACTTTTTATACAGGACTGTAGTGGAATAACTCATGCACCGTGTATCCCAACCCAGTTTCAAATTTTTTTTTTTTTTTTTTTTAAAGGGGCTCTTATTTTAGGAATAGTTGGCTCTTATTTTGTTTAATGAAATGATTTACCTAGGCAACTGTCCTTCATTCAGATTTGTGCATTTTATCTCTATTGCATTCTGATAAAGACTAGTGCCTTTTACACATCATTCAGGTCTACTGAAGCCCATTGTTTTTTGCGTGGAGAAGTAACCTAGAGGCAGGCTTCAACAGAGGTCACTATATACGGGAAACTGCAGAAAGGATGCAAAAAATAGAGACATTTAGTAAAATAGTAAATTAAGTTGAAAAAAAGACATAAGTCCATCAAGTTCAACCTTTTAGATAGATAGATAGATAGATAGATAGATAGATAGATAGATAGACTGATAGATAGGTAGGTAGATATGAAGGACACCTATCTAGATAATTAATCTTTTAAGCAAATAAAGGAATACTTATTCTTAGGGTAAAGTTCACCTTTAAATGAGAAGTAACACCTCCTAATAACAATAACCCCACTTACATTAACATGGCAAAAAATACTAAAGTAAAAATTGATAGGGGCCATTAGGATTTTCTGTCCATAGTAAATTTAGTACGTCATTGTTAGATGTGTTACTTCTCTTTAATTCTTCTATGTACTTGCAGTTCTTTCCCTAGCTATTTACTGTGATTTTTCAGTCATTGTGTAGTGCTTTGTACATCCATAGTACAATTCAATAAGCCATATCTAAGAAAAATCCTGCAGACTGGATCCTGTAGCGCTCAAAGGGTTAAATTCATAGGTACTTTTGTTCATATGATGTTAACTAAATTCAAGAGAATAATTAAAGGAATAGACAACAACTCAAACAATAAACTTTCCCGCAAGATGCTTGTGTGCTTGTGTAGGTCAATAACGGTTTATGGCCTTGTGTACTCGGTCACTGCTGGTTTGAAAGGTGGAATTGTTTTTTATGTGAAATATCACCATAGGTTGTGAACTCTGGGGTAATTTTATTAAGGGGCAATTTTAAACAACTGCCCTCCCACTTTCAGAATGACACATATTTTACAGTAATTTGCTACCAGCTTTTACAGCATGATGCACTTTTAGTACTGGGCGTGTTTAATCTTGCTTTCACTTGTTCTTTTATGTGTGTGAAATAGCACAAGCAGTTAACCCCTTCAGGATCAGACGGGTGTTATTTTGCAATGTATTGCATTCCTCTTTGATCTTCGAGGGGTTAAACCAGTTAGTGATCCACAGCCTATTACATTACTTGTGTATTCAAGGAGTTAAAACTCCATATCAATTAATAGCAGTTTTGGAAAATTGTATTGTTCTCTACTGTGCAGTTTGTTTGCCCCAAAGTATACATAGTAACATAGCATAGTAACATAGCTGATGAGGCTGAAAAAAAGACATGCTTCTATCAAGTTCAGCCCATGCCAAAAACACCCCTGTTGATCCAGAGGAAACAAAACAAAAAAAAAACTCTAAAGCCATTTACAGTTTAGATCCAAGTGGGTAAAGAAATTCCTTCCTGACTCCAAATGGCAGTCAGATAGATCCCTGGATCAACAACCTATTTGCATTGAAGCCATCTGTCATAATTCTCAATATTGTTCTGTGCTAGATAGGCATCCATTGCTTTTTTGAAAGCAGTCACATTATCTGCAAGTACAACATTGCGAGGCAAAGAATTCCATAGCTTTACCTCCCTTACTGTAAAAAATCCCTTCTTTTGTTTTAGTCAAAAGCGCCTTTCCTCTAGTCTTAATGAATGACCTCTTATTCTTAGCTCAGCTCTTTGCGTAAATAATTAATTGGATAGTTCTTTGTATTGAGCTTGAATATATTTGTAAATGGCAATTATATCCCTCCCTTAGAAGGCTCTTCTTTAATGCAAACAAGCAAAGTTTGCCTAATCTCTCTTTATAACTCATAATTAGGAGATAAGACAGACATACACGTGCACACACACACTAGCACAGGGGTAGGCAACATGTGGCTGTTCAGATTTTGCAGACCACAAATCCCAATCACAAGGGATGGGAGCCGTAGTACCCAACAGCCGGACAGCCAACGAGAGCCAAATATAGACATCCCCTGCACCAGTCATATATACACTTGGATAACGAACAGTATCAGATTACGGTGAGCATTATTGACAACTGACAGCAGCCCTGACAAACATACAGATTTTAACATATAAAGAGCTCTTCATTTCACCCTTTGCACCTCTTCCCCTAGAATTCAGAGGGTTAAAACCCCCCTTTACATGCCAGAGAGGCCTTGAACATATTGTGTTGCAATGTGTTGGATACCTCTCTAGCACTCAAAAGGTTAAATAAATGGGGGATTTTTCATATCCCGTGTGGTACAAATTTGTTTGTGCCACAATTGCTCCTCTTTGTTTTTAGCACTTTAAAGTGATAGTAATTTCTTTGTAAAATTAGTTGCCTGAGTCTTCTGTATATAAAAAGGAACAGATTGCGCTATGTCTAAGGTCTTACTTCTTTGTAGTTCTTAAGTTATGAAGCACTGAAGAACCACTGCCCGCCCCTTTCTGGCCGCCTCCCATGGAATCTGAGATCCGGTTGTGCGACTCAATGGCTGCAGCGAGGGGCAAACTTCAGTAAGTAAGTGTAAGGGAAATCCTGCCTCCGTTGACAGAGGGCAGGATTCCCCTTTGCTTACTGAAGTCTGTCCCCCACCGCAGCCATCCTGACCAGCCTGTATCATCTAAGTGACGTGATGAGAAGGGGCGGGTGGTGGATGTTCAGTGCTCATAACTTTTGAACTACACAGTAGTAAGCACTTAGACATAGAGCAATCTGTTCCTTGTAATATACAGAAGACTCAGGCTACTAATTTTACATAAACATTACTATCACTTTAACCCCTTAAGGACCGGGAAATCCGGCCGAAGACGCGACTCAACGACCACGGAGCAAAATTTTTTTTTTGCTCCGTTGCATTCCGGACACCCCGAACGGCATGCAGCCGCGGGGGGAGCCCGGAACTCGATGACGGTTATAGTACGTCAAATCGACCCTTGACGTACTATGACCGTCAAGGGTCGTTAAGGGGTTAAGGGATAATAATGTTTACTGTTGAAAAAATATGTATAACAGGGTTTATACTGCTGAGTAAAACATGGATACTCCCACTGCTGAGAAATGTTTTATTAAAAAGATATGGAGCTCAAACTGGTATTTTTTTGGGTACAGTACCTCCATGGCCTGGACATTTACAGTGCTGCTGTTGCTACAGAAACCTATGGAGAGCTCAGATTTGTTGACCATAAAACCCCATAGGATGTTATGTCACCAGCGCCATTGCAACATTTCAGGCCATTGAAGTACTACATCCAAAAATTGTGGATGTGCTGATGTATATACAATTGGAAACAGATTAACTAGTAATCCCACAGTAAAAAAATCTGCAGTTTGAGAGTATGTTATAGGCAGATTCCAAACAGGGCATCAAAACAAAAAGACCTTAATTTGTGGCTTCAAAATATATAGCCACTATTCCACATAATGCGGGGATGTAAAAATCAGCCAGCTCTGTTCCACTGGTGTCAGACTCCAACTTCTCCACATTGGGGTAAGCACTAGAACAGTGGTTGGCAACATGAGGCCCGCCAGTTGTCGCCAGTCTGATGGGGGGAGTAAAAACCAGTCAGTTCTACTCCACTGGTGTCAGCCTCCAACTTTTGCCCCTCCACTTTGGGGTATGCTCTAGAACAGTGGCTGGCAACAGAAGGCCCTCCAGTTGCCGCCAGTCTGATAATGGGCTTTGTAGTCTGGCAATAGCCTAAAAGCCTCAATTACCCACCACTGAATTAGAACATATAAATGCTTTAGTGGAAACTGACACTCACTCATACCCCAATGTTAAGACTTTAAATCCAGCAGGCCCTGAACACTTCCCTCGACCATTTCAGGACAGTGGTCTTGTTACATAATTGCCTCTGCTTCTTGGTTCACATTGCAAAGCAATTCGTTGAGCACCAATCTGGTCCTTAATTGGTTAATGCATCCTATTAAACAAGGTGCAGAGGATAGGAACACCCCAAAAAAGTACGTAATGAACTATTAAGGAGTACTGTATACCTGTGTGGAATGACTTTGTGGATCACCAGTTATGTGATTGTAATTCCTATTTTTTTTCAGTGACCTCTGTTTATCCTATTTATGATTTTAAGTGGTCATAATGAAAGATAGGTTTTAATTTGAGTCTTTTTGTATTTCATAATTACAAAACAGTGATTTTATGTTCTGTTTTCTTTTTGGTAAGTAGTAGCAGAGTGCTTTTGTCTTTAGAGGCTGTACAGAAACAGCAGTGCTGCTATCAGGGTCATTTCTGGGCAATACGGTTCCTAGAGTGAAATTCTAAAATGCACACACCTCCAGAAAAATATCAGTTAAAGTCACAAAATACAGGTCATGGAATGCTTATGCATTTAACAGTATAAAGAGGCCAATATATGTTTGCACCATTATATGAGACCAGCAGAGAATTACGCCAGAACCACAGAGCTTTCCATCAGTACATGAATCATTCAGTGCATTGCACCATTATGTGAAACCTGCCGCATACTGCAGCATTACATGGCAACACCAGCTGTAGTATGTGTGTAAACCTGAGGGTCACAGGTTCTAGTCCTGGAAAGGTCCACTCAGCCTTTCACCCTTCTGAGGTAGGTGAAAGGAGTACCCATAGGGTTGCCACCCAGCCGGTATTTTACCGGCAGGCCAGTAAGAAATTGGCTTCTTTCCAATGTTAAGTCTGTGGAGGGAATGCCTTGGCCATAGGGTTGCCACCTTTTCATAAAAATAATACCGGCCATGGCATTCTCTCCATAGACTTAACACTGGACAGAAGCCAATTTTTTACCGGCTTCCGGAAAATACCGGCTGGGTGGCAACCCTACTTGACCGGTATTTTTTTGAAGAAAAGGTGGCAACTCTAAGTACCCAGGACATACTTGAAAATGCTAGAAAATCTCAATGTATCCTTCTGGGTAAACTACTTTCATAAAAAATATATAAAATATTTTAAAAAGGTAAAGACATGGGTAATTACAAACACAAAACAATTAATACATATTAACATGTACACTGACATACAAATAAATACCATACACACAATGAGTTACCTATGCCACAGAGATGGCAACTTAAAGTGAAAACAACCCACATGGCTAGCAATAAGGAGTAACTTCATCCCACTCATTATTGTTCAGGCACACATATGCTTTTTCAGACACACCAGCACAAATACAAAATATACACAGCTAAAGGTACCGCACCACGTATAGTCCCAATCACACAAACATACACACAGCTCCCGACACAACAATACTCATGGTTCCAGGCACATCACCACATTTAGTTCCAAGCACACTAACACATATGCTAATACGCACAGCTCCTGGTACATCAGTATACACTGATACAGATGGCAGAGAGTTACATTTATGGTGTGAAACTGCAGCTTTTAGTAATCTTCAACATACAGATACCATTTACTACTAACCTAATACCTTTAGGTAGGGAGCAGGGGAAGTTTGAAATAGTGGTTCTCAAACTATATTCCATGGAACTCCAGTGTTTCCTGAAGACATACAAGGTGTTCTGTGAAAAAAATTGAATTACTGGCTGACAGTGAAACAAGGCTGGGGAAGTAGACAATGTATGTGTGGTTCTGTGACTACTGGCGGAGGGTCAAATGAAGATTATGTGTCAGACAGCACATATGTGGTTCTGACTATCAGCGGACAGTGGAACAAAACTAGGGTGTCATGTAGCACATGTGAGTCTGTGACTACCAGTGGAACAAGGCTGGGGTATCAGGAATTATTTGTATGATTCTGTGGCTGCCATTTGAAAGTTGACCAAGGCCACAGAGGCAGACAGTACATATGTGGTTATGTGACTACAAGTGGACAGTGGAACAAGGCTGGGGTGTCAGTCAGTGCATGTGTGTCTATGCACGTACATGACTGACATCAAGTCTGGGTCATGTGTTACATAGCTACCAGTTTGACACCTAGACTTGAGATATGTGACAGAGCTACCTGAATGTCACTTAGTCAGGTAGATTTGTTAAACAGCTACCTGATAGACACCTAACCAAGTATATGTATTACAAAGCTACCTGGTTGACAGCTGGTGGATGAGTTATAGAACTACCTTATTGACTCCTAGTTTGATGGATATGTTACAGAGTTACTTAACTGGCTCATAGTTTGATCAAATGGAAGTAATAGGCATATACAGTTCTATAAATATATATCTTTTATTATGGGAGTTTGCAGTGACAATAGACAGCTTTCCATTATACTGACACAGGCATGCACATTTTGTCAATAAAACCGTCATGTAATAAGTGGATTTCTGAAAATTGTGAAACTTTTTATCTTGGTTTGTAAAAAGCTGCTGCACAAGTGGAAACAGCTGATGGATTACCCCTGAACGAAGGGATGGTTAATGATCGAAGCACAAAAGAGGCTTTTTATTATTTATTCCTAGTTTTATCTCTGTAACCTACACATTAATGCTGTTCCGTGACACAAAGTTCCTCTATGGAGAGTGATATTTTATATGTGTTATTTTTTAATCTATGACATCTTTATATATTATAGGAATTGAATCAGATGCTGTTGGACACACCACCGGTTTGGAAAGGGTCATCAAGATTTTTTCGAACTCTTGGAGATAAAGGTAAAACATTTGATTTGTTAAATATTCTAAATACTGCTTATTGACCTTTTATTTTGTATTTATAAACAAGGGTGTAGAAATGGTTATATTACTAATTTTGCTTAACGTTTGTGGTTCATATATAAGACAAAAGTGACAAACTCAGATAAAATTCCCCAAAAGTGGACTTGTTGCCATAAGATATATTTAGTTTGTTTTACAAAGGAGTAAAATCTTTCTATATGATTTATTGCCATTTTTTCTTTAAATTAAATAGTTTCTTATGGTTTTAACCTTTGATGGCAGAGTGTGGTACTTTGCTCTAGAGCGTTGGGCAATATGCTAATATGAGTGTTTTTTTAAATATTGTTTTAACTATCTCCTTGTTCCTTTTCTTTCCTGCCTCTGTATGTCTGGTGGCACAGGGTGCCACTCCAAGAGGATGCCATACCCTACCATTATCATTATGCTCCTTTCCAGCAACTTGGGGCTTTCAGAATGAGGAATTGGTTGAACAGCAACTTTATGCACAGCACTTTCAGAATGGTGGATGTGGAGCAGAGGACAGGGTGGGAGGCAGAGAAGAGGTAGGGGAGACAGTGCAGGGGGTGGAGCAGGAGGAGGAGCAGAGGTAGGAGGCAGCGGGGGCCTGTCATTAGGTTTGTATTGGGCTCCCAAATTTCTGATTGCAGCTCTGAGCTTTACTATATAATAGTGAAAGAAAAAGCTTAAGGGCTTTATCACTACTACACATTCCTGAAAACCCATACCTAACCGCCAACCTGATGATATCCTCTCCTGTGGTGGGGGGATGCACTAAGGGGTGATGCTGTGGTGCAGTGTGTCTGCTGATGTGTGGCTATCACTCCGCCATGAAGAATATGACACACTTTGTTAATATGCACTAAGAATTTATATTGCAAGAAGAGGGAACATAATTTAATAATTAGTGTGTAAGGTTGTCCTAATGCTGGCAGTGTGTTTAGATGTTTATGAACGTCAAACTGGGGAGCACAGAGGATGCACTCAGACTTCAGCACCATAAATGCAACCATTGCACACCCCCGTGGCACTGAAAGGGTTAAAACATTAAAAGTAATTTCACCATGCCTCATGTGTAATTTTTGTTAATGAACCTATTTGTGGCCAGAGAGCCACCAGCAGAGCTTATATAGAGCTCCCCCTCTTCCCTGTTGGCATCAAATGAAACTAGCAGAGAAGATGTAGCATATAACAGCTTTACTGTCAGTAAGCTATCTGCCGATCAGCTGATTCAGGTAAACACAGAACTCACATGACACTTTCTTGCAGTCCCTTGCTAGTTTTATGTGTACATGAGTCAGTTCACCAACAGATAGCATGCTGAACAGCTGATTCAGTCAGTACAGAACTGTAAGTTCAGCTGAAAAAGCTCCAGTGCTAGCATTTGTGGTAGCAAGTTGGTTCATTAACAAAAATTATACAAGAGGCATGATGCAATGCTAGAACCCTTTCACTGCCACAAGAGTGTGCATTGCACATTTGTATGTCACTGAAAGGGTTAAATGATGGCATCTGGTTTCTCTGCTCTGAAACTATCTTCTGTCTCCACATAGTGCTGTAGGAAGATCCCAATTCCAGCAGCCTCAGGCTGGTGAAGTTGGGACTATGAACTCCAACAGCACAGGCAGCTATCAGAACGTAGTGCATGGGACACAGTGCCACAAAAAAAACGTATACACACCCCTGTTAAAATGCCAGGTTCGTGTGATGTAAAAGAATGAGACAAAGATAAATCATGTCAGAACTTTTTCCACCTTTAATGTGACCTATAACGTGAACAGTTCAATTGCAAAACAAACTGAAATGGTTGAGGGGGAAAAATAAAAAACTCACAATAACCTGGTTGCATAGGTGTGCACACCCTCTTATAACTGGGGATGTGTCTGTGTTCAGAATTAACCAATCACATTCAATCTCATGTTAAATAGAAGCCATTACACACCTGCCATCATTTAAAGTGACTCTGATTAATCACAAATAAAGTTCAGCCGTTCTAGTAGGATTTTCCTGACATTTGTTTAGTTGCATCTCAGAGCAAAAGCCATAGTTCGCAGAGAGATTCCAAAGCATCAGAGGGATCTCATTGTTGAAAGATATCAGTCAGGAGAAGGGTACAAAAGAATTTCCAAAACATTAGATATACCATAGAACACAGTGAAGACAGTCATTATCAAGTGGAGAAAATATGGCACAACAGAGACATTACCAAGAACTGGACGTCCCTCCAAAATTGATGAGAAGACGAGAATAAAGCTGGTCAGGGAGGCTTCCAAGAGGCCTACTGCAACATTAAAGGAACTGCAGGAATTTCTGGCAAGTACTGGCTATGTGCTACATGTGACAACCATCTCCTTTATTCTTCATATGAATGGGCTATGGGATAGGGTGGCAAGACGGAAGCCTTTTCTTACAAAGAAAAACATCCAAGCCCAGCTGAAGTTTGCAATAACAAACATCAAGTCCCCCAAAAGCACGTGGGAAAATGTGTTATGGTCTAATGAAACCAAGGTTGAACTTTTTGGCCATAATTCCAAAAGGTCTGTTTGGCACAAAAACAACACTTCACATCACCCAAAGAACACCATACCCACAGTGAAGCATGGTGGTGGCAGCATCATGCTTTGGGGCTGTTTTTCCTCAGTTGGAACCAGGGCCTTAGTCAGGGTGGAGGGAATTATGAACAGTTCCAAATACCAGGCAATTTTGGCACAAAACCTTCACACGTCCGTTAGATAGATGAAGAACACATCCAAATCCACAAAAGCATGGCTTCACCAGAAGAAGATTAACATTTTGGAATGGCCCAGCCAGAGTCCAGACCTGAATCCAATTGAACATCTGTGGGGTGATCTGAAGAGGGCTGTGCACAGGAGATGTCCTCGCAATCTGACAGATTTGGAGCACTTTTGCAAAGAAGAGTGGGCAAAGATTGCCACATCAAGATGTGCCATGCTAATAAACTCCTACCCAAAAAGACTGATTGGTGTAATAAAATCAAAAGGTGCTTCAAAAAAGTATCAGTTTAAGGGTGTGCACATCTATGCAACCAGGTTATTGTGAGTTTTTTTATTTCCCCCCCCTCAATGATTTCAGTTTGTTTTGCAATTGAATTGTTCACTTTATAGGTCACATTAAAGGTGGAAAAAGTTCTGACATGATTTATCTTTGTCTCATTCTTTAACATAACAAAAAAACCTGGCATTTTAACAGGGGTGTGTAGACTTTTTATATCCACCATATTTCTTTTTAGATTGCAGTATTTTGGCTCTGCTGAAGAGCCACCTCGAGTCGGCTGACATGAATATCCTTCTGTCAGCTTTACAGCTGACGTCTGTGAAAAGGGAGTGCGGGGGAACTTTAAAACGTTATATCTCACAAACCATAAATGTTTGAGAGATAGGACTGGCATAATTGGACTTATTTTTTCAATATCTGCAATAATATGTTTTATATATGTATATATATATGCCATTACTAACCCTTTAAGCAGTATTTCGGTATACAAATGAGCCATTATTGAATGGTAACAGTGGCAAAGGCATGATGGATTCATGGTGATAACGTATTTGCAGAGGAGTCACACGGAAGTGATAGCAAAGACATCTTAGTGCATATGTTCGGATGTAATTGAAGCAAATATACCATCATATATGCCATCCTGGCCCCTTAGTACTTCTCCCCCCGTGATGATCTTCACCTTTCTGAAACTCATGGGGGTTATGCACTAAGGCATGATAAAAAGGAGATAAAGCGGAGATGACTTCTCAAGTGATATCAGTTCTCCAGTTCCTAGGTTATTCTATAGAGCCTATGCACTAAGATCTCCAAAGTTTGAGAAATCTTAGTGCATAAGCTCAATAGAATAATATAGGAACTGGAGAAGTAATATCACTGGTGAAATCAGCTCCCCTTTATCACCTCTTTATCACGCCTTAGTGCATCTCCTCCATGGAGTCTTGTTTGTAACTTTGTGTGACTTTTCTTCAGTTCACCTTAGTGGTATATGCATATATTGCATCTGTTCAGCATTTCCCCATTCTCCTTTTCACCCCACACACACTTTCTTTCCTCTTCCTTTCCCCTCCTCTGTTTCTAACAACAAATACTACTTGTTGTTGTATCATGAATCTGTAATTTATCTATTTATAGTCTATTTATTCTCATTGTTCATACATTGGTTTTTCAGGATTTGCCCACACTGTCATCTGTCTCCTACAATAAATAGAAAGTAAAAAACGGAATCTTATCCGTAGGTGACTGGCCTATTGAAAGCTTCACAATACATTAGATATCTCTCTTGCATTTAAAAGGATAGTAATGTTTCAAAACAAATGCAGCTCTGATTATTCTTTATAGTTTTTGGGCCATGTACAGCTTTATTATCATTCTCTACGATGTGTAGTTCCAGAGTAACTGAATCATAAAATGTCCCTCTCCCACCCCTTTTACCTATGTAAAGCTGCACAAGACCGCCCGGATGGATCGCAGCAAGGGACAATCTTCTGTTAGCATAAGAAAAAACCTGCCCTCCGCCAAGGTGGGGAGGGGGCTTACAACAGGTAAAAGGGACAGGAGGGGGGCACTTTATGATTCAATTACTCTGGAACTACACATCATAGAGAATGATAACACTGTTCTACATGGCCCAAAAACTATAAAAAAAATAACTGGAGATGCATTTATTTTGAAACATTACTATCCCTTTATAAGGGAGAAAAGCCCCTTTTAAAACGATGCTTATTTTTATTTGATGCCAGTGGTGCATTTGGTTTGCCCCAGAATCTCTCTTTTTTGTCTTTGTTTGTTAACAATTAAAATAACATTTTTTATTTTGTATTTCATTACTGGAAAAAACAGCTGTACCAAACAAGTTATAGAGGTAACAGCTTACAACTTTTCTTTCTTTGAAGTTTCTTGTTAGTTTTCTGTTTCCATAACAGTGAATTACCTACATAAGAGGAATTGGTAGACTACCTGTTATTAAAGGATACAGTATTATGTCAATTTAGCTAGAGAAAAAAATGATGACAACTGTGACAGGCATAGTCTGTGAAACCTTTTACCATTCTCCCTTCAGTTCTGGCAAGTTTTCTGTGGAGATGTGATAACATGCACTTGTGTTTCTAATCTGTCAGTTGTTGGCAGTGATATAAGGACCTTGATTTACTTTAGCAGGAAAAAGAGTTCTTAGAAAAAAACCTGAGTGATCTGATATTTAACCAGTGTAGGTATGCAATGCAGTGCGTTGCACTGGAATTCAAAGGGTTACATTTTCATATTTAGGAATTTAGAACTTTATGTCCCTGACAGTGCACTTCTTGAATCTCAATATCCAAAGAGTCTTGTGGTCTAAAGACCATCAAAGCAGGATGTGATACGATGTTACAGTCTCTCTGCAGCACTGAATACTCTGCGTGCTATCTATTTTACATTGTTTCTTGTTCACATTGTACACCTCCTTTCATGTTCCCTTACAGAAAGCTTTCTAACAACAGAGCCAGGAAACACATTATCAAGGCACAGAAGTGTAAAAAAATAGGTGAAGATGAAAAAAGAATACTACTACATAAAGGCAACTGCCTATTAAAAGCTCATCCCAATATTATTATATACTTATGGAATACATAAAGACAAACAAAGGGTTACTATTCCTTTAACTCCACAATTTATTTATTTTAAACAAAGTCAAGGAAATGACATTTCAGAACATCCTATTCCCTGTGAAAGTATAAGGAATGATAATGGTAAAAGGCCATTTTTGAAATAATGCAGTACAAATAAACTAGCACTTTATAAAAGGGATAAACAGCTCTTAAAGTTTTCAGCATAATTACTTACAATGAGGAATCAATAATTCCTTTGGCATATCTATTTATAAATGTACAGTTTAACCCTTTGTTTGCCAGAATGGCATCCAACACATTGATCAGCTCAGGTTAATTTTCCTAGTATTTGGGCCATGGAGAATGTTATTTCAATAATGTAAGAGTTGTAGTTCAAGAGTAATTGAATGATAAAGTATCCCCCTCCCACCCCTTTTACTGATGTAACACTGCTCACCTCAGAGCAGCAAGGCTGTCTGGATGGATCGCAGAGAGGGACAATCTTCAGCGAGCCTAAGAAAAAACCTGTCAAGAGGGGCAGGGTTTTCCTTATTTTTACAGTAAGAAGATTGTCCCTTGCTGCGAGCTGTCCAGCCAAGAGACCAGATTTCACATCTCAGGGGAGGTGGCTTATACTAGGTAAAAGGGGTGGGAGGGGGATACTTTATCATTCAATTACTCTTGAACTACAACTCTGACAGTATTGAAATAACACTCTCTATGGCCCAAATACTATGAAGGTTAATCAGAGCTGCTTTTTTTTACTATCCCTTTAACCCTTTGAGTGCCAGAGGGTATGCAGTACATTGCAGAGCAATGTGTTGCATACCTCTCTGGTACTCAAAGGGTTAACTCATACTTTAACATTGACCTTTCACACTTAGGCAAGTTTTTTTTTTGTTTTACAGAGAAGTAAAAATCTGCTTATATTGTACAAGCTATTGAAGTAAATTGTTCTTGAACAATTAACCGTTATATTTTGACGGCACAGTGTGGCATTTTATTGTAATTCCCTGTACAGTATTTCAATTGGTTCTGTTTTAGGCCAAGCTTACTTATGACTGTGCTGTTGGAAATAACACTTAGGTATGGGCTCCGCCTAGATTCATTCATTGCACAGTATGTGGTAGTATTGGTCATGAAAAGAAACCAATTAGCATAAAGTGTCAAACGGTGCCATCATCAAATAAAGGTCAAATTCTCACAGATTATTTATATCTTATATAATAATTCGCTAAAACGTGTGTAACGCCGCGTCATGCGCAGTAGACACTGCTGCTCGTGCTGCAGTCATGCGCAGCAGAGACTGCCCGCGCCGCGGCTGATACAGAGAGCATCCAGCTCTGTACCAGCCACAGCGGGGGCAGTCTCTACTGCACGTGACTGCCCCGCGACCGGGTGGCAGTGGCACTGTGGCCCGTGTAACGGGCTCTTCAACTAGTTATAAATATATCAGCATTTTTAATTCCCTTTTAAATTAACTAAACTTGTACAGGTTTAATATAGTGATGTACAGACTTGCTGGTCACAATTAGTAGTTTAAGTGCAAAGCAAAAAAGGTACCAAGTCACCTCTTTGTTTAATGATGTTTGTGTTTAATGGGGTAAGTGCCAGGCAAAAAAGATACCACCAGGTCATCGAACTGGCTGAAATTACAGTAGACGGTTTGAATAAGATAAGCTGTGGAGATAAGTGGAAATACCTCTTCAATTGACAAACTGTCTCTGTAGAGCTATGGACTACAATACAATTCCAATGCAAAAATAAGTACGCTGAGGTGTCGTACTTCTGTATGATTGAAAGGTAAGTATTCCTGCTAATCAGATCAAGAGCCTCTTATTCATAGGGTAAAGTTCAATTTTTTTTTTTTAATTTAACCTCTTGGATATTAAAGAGGTCTACAACAATTTGTAAATGAATGAATTGGAGAACTATCAAGCATTCAGTAATTAAAGGGCCAAATACATAACTAACTGAGGGATTCTGGAGTAAACCAACGGCACCTTAGAGAACAAAGGGGGAGACATTTACAAAACCTTCACCTATATTACAAATCCTATATAATAATTTGTGTGGCGCTCAAAGGGTTAAGAACAGGGTATAACTAAATCACTAAAACTGTCTTTATTTTTGGCACAATTAGCAAATCCTATATAATAATTTGTGTGTAATGACTCAGTCATGCGCAGTAGAGACTTCTGCTTGTGCTGCAGTCATGCGCCGTAGAGACTGCCCGCGCTGCAGCTGATACAGAGTTGGATGCTCCTTCGGAGCATCCCACTCTGTACCAGCCGTGCCGTGGGCAGTCTCTACTGCGCACGACTGCCCCGTGACCGCCTGTTAGTGGCACTGTGGCCCGTGTAACGGGCTCTTCAACTAGTTGCTTTATAAATGCATTGAGACACAATTCCTACTTGGATAAGATAATTTCTACTTTTCAACTTACTGAGTTAGTAAATGTCACTAAACATTTCTACATATTCTTATGTCACTTTGGGACAGTTTTACAGACAGTTTCTTTACAACTCCAGTTTTATACATCCCCCGCAAATTCTCTTTAACCCCTTCCCGACAATGGACGTACATTTTAAGCGATTAACAAAAAAGTTCGGTGGGCATTAACTAAGGGGTTAATTTGAATGAATCTGAATCTTTTAACCTCTGAATTGTATAGAGGTCCCCAACACACTGTTTTGCAATGCACTGGGAGGCCTCACCAGCACTGAAGGTGTTATAAGTCCCCTTTAAATCAGTAGAAAATAATATTCTTTCCCTAGGGTGCAGTTGATTTCTCCCGAATTGCTTTTCTTTTTATTTGTAGACTAGTCTAAATTCCTGTGTACACGGGCCAGCATTTTATACGTTCGGGCAGTCTCTACTGTGCATGACTGCATCGGATAAACATATAACATACATCTGGCCTTTTATATTATAGGATATGGCCCAAAGGCTCCTCAGTCTCCCACTCATCGTCTGATGTCACCTGTTGCTGGCAGGTTCCAGGAATTCACACAAAAACTCTTCTTGCAATTGCAGTGGGGAGTGCGTGGCGGAGGGCGGACATGTAACATATGCACTGGTATATCAGGAAGATGGGGGCATTCCTCCATGCTCAGGGCAAAATTTACATTATACAACAAGTGAATAATTAACGGATCCCTTTTATGTGAGACATTTCTTTCCTTTGGCATTGATGTCTCTTTAATCCAGTGCTGTTAAATGTATAGTGCTTTGTGATTCACCCCAGTTGTGTAATCATGTGACAGTAAGGATTGTTATTATTTTGTAAAATTGAAGAAGTTGCCTTACATGTTCCAACCCAGGTTGAGTTATTCTCAGATAATGATATGTAAGATGCCACCTGTTAAACCCCCCTCTTTTAGTGCATGATCCAGCCTGTAAAATAATGAAAGGTGACAATTATTAGGATTCTGTACTAGGCTGTATTAGAGTTTATGGGCAGGTCCCTCTCCTTTCATATGGCAAATTTCTATTATTTGATATATTTTGTGTACCATTTTATTCAGTATCTCTGTTAACCCTTTCAAGAATGTAAACAGATGTCCCTGTTTGCAGGGGATAGTTCCCTGACTAAGACCTCTCTCTCGCTGTAGAAAATGTATTCTTGGAAATGTCTAGAAGTCTATTGTCTCCAACCCTGGACCAGCTGAAATTATTCCTAGTATCAGAAAATGTTATTATTAGTGAATACATCTAGTGCATGCCAGTAACTGGCTAGCTATCTCAGTTGTTTCTTTTACTGCTGCTGTTAGCCAATCACGATAGGCCACTGGGAAGACATTATAAGCAGTTGGGCAGACATAGGTGTACATTCTTATCGTGTCATGTTAGTTCTATAGATTAGAAGCACGATGTGTTAATTGCCAGGACTGTAAACACTGTAACACCCCGGTGTGTCAGTTCTATAGACTGTAAGTTCTGATGGTCAGAAACACTGGAGATACTCTAATTAAGGCAGGCTTCACAGTCTGTCAGTCAGATAGATAATACTAGTTTTTCTTTATTTCTATGAAGAGCTTTTGAGAAATAACTAAATAAGATGTATTTAACACAACAAATACTAGCGAAGTCCCCGAAGCATGGCCCTGTAATGCTTTAACCCTTTGAGTGCCAGAGAGGCATCCAGTGCTTTGCCTTTCAATGCGCTGGATACCTCTATGGCACTCAAAGTGTTAAATACCTCATTAGTATTTAAGGGGTTGTTAGAATGTTAGACATATATGTATATGTTCATAACCGCTGACTTTACACCCCTATCTGGCCACAAAGAAGTCCTCTGATTTTATTAAAAAAAACATTTGGTCAGTTTAGAGCAGAGGGATGTGAAGCAATGTGATGCACACCCCTTTGGTTTTCTTAGGGTTAATTCTAATTGCACCAGTCATTTAGAGCTCTGTGGGCCAAAGGCAAACAAGGAGAAATTTGGGAGCAAACTATTTGCACTATGGGGACAGATACTTTTCCCATTTATGTAAATGGGACTTTTAACCCCATGAATATTGAATATTTATCCAAAACATTTCTTTGCAGTTAGTCCAATCTAGCATTCATGGGGTTAAAAAGCCCAGCTAAAATTAGTGGGAATGTTGGGAAATGTATTGCCTCACTGTGGTGCAGTTGGTTTGTACCAGACTCTTTATTGTTGTGAAGGGCCTGGATACTTTTTTTAAAGAGCACAACATTGAGGGCTATGTATGTTATTATTGGGATTAATATTTGGTTAGTGCTTGTTGTTGATCCAAGGAGAAATCTAATTGCCATCAAGAAGGATCCCCCCCCCATTCAAAGCAGAATTTGAAATTGCTGTATTGAGGTGGGGGGCGTTGCCTTCTTTTGGATCAGCGATGGTAAACAGGAATAGGAAAAGGGCTGAACTTGATGGACACAAGTCTATATTCAACCTAAACTACTGTGAATAGGACACTAAGGCCTGTGTTTATAAAATCAAACCGGAGCAATTCCAGTGCAAATCAATTACCCATAGGGGAGAAATAAACATTGCCAAAATTTCTTATTGATTTAATTGAGACTTTTATGCAAAGCTCTACGTGGGAGACCTCTCTAGCATTCAAGGGGTTAAAAGCGCTATTTAGCCTAATGGGAATGTTTATCTGTCCCCTATGCTACAGATGGATTGCCCTAAAACTGCTCCAGCTTGCCTTTATACTAATAAAACTGGAGTTATCCTGGAGTAAACCAACTGCACCCTAGGGGACAAATAAAACTTCATATAAAACTGAGCCTTTAACCCCCTTAATTGCGTCACAATGCTTTGGAGAGCTTTCTGGCATTCAAGACGTTAAAAGCTCTATTCAAGTGCATGGAAACTGAGGAATTTGTATCTGTCCCCTATGATGCAGTTGGTTTACTCCAGAATAATTCCACTTTGCTTTTAGAAATATGGGCCTATGAGACTTATGTGCAAGGCAAACCAAGAGCAGTTCATTATCTGGGCTTTTTAACCCTTTGAGTGCCAGAGGAGTACGCAACACATTGCAAAACAATGCATTGCGTGCCCCTCTGGCACTCAAAGGGTTAATCCCTTGAATGATAGAGGGATCTCCAATATATTGCTTTACAATGCAGTGGATACCTCTCTGGCATCAGGAACATGGCACCATTTAAATCATTTGGGATTTTAGGAATTTTTACTTGCCCCCTTTGGTACAGTTGGTTCGTCCCAGAATTGTTCACTTTTTCTTTGAGCATATGGACCTATTGCTAAAGATGATAATAATAATCTCTATATATGAGTCTAAGGACTCCTGATTTGCGGTTGTTTCCACCCCGGGGTGGCAGGGGAGTTGAGATTGGCATCAGGCAGTGAATCGGGAGTGGTGATTTTCACAGGAGTAAGCAGGGAGGCTTCATTTCCCTGCCCACTCCTGTGAAAATGACTGCAGCAAGACTCACTGCTGCAGTCCTTCAGCAGGTCTCCAAACTGCACGCCGTATATGCACCATCGCTAAGAATAATAATAATAAATTATCAAGCTGCTTGATTTAAATACATAGCAAATATTTCTAAATCAGGAATATTCTTTATCTGCAGTTTTTCCCACACATTTGTTGTTACATTTCAGGTTAAAGTCAGTGTACAATTTTCATGAATATGTGTAATATAACAACAGTTCTGGATCTTTTCCTTATATACTTTGCAATGCAAATTTCCATAATATAAAAATGAAAATGGACATCTCCAGTTGTTAGAGCGGGTTTCCTCCATGAGCAGAGAATTCCTGCATTCCCTTTGGTGTAAGAGGGTTAAGTGGCTTCCCTACTTCCTTACATACCATTGCTTGTTGTCAGTCTAACAAAGCCATAATAACCTTCCCAACAAATTCATCCATGAAACTATTACAAGATTGAGTTCAAACAGGGCAATTTGCTTACCACGCAGTGTGGGTGATTAACATACTTTACTTTACATTATTTGGTGTATCCGGGTTCCTCTTATTTCAGATCTTTGAAGATGTAAAGCCCCTGTTCTGAGAATTTAGGCATTTTTCTGTACTCTGGCCAAATACCTGTGCTAGGATGAAACCTGTTAATCCTGGTGTTGAGTTTCAAACCAGAGCAAGTCTCCACAATATAGAAAAGAAAGCTCCCCAAAACAAAGCGTCTTTACAAAGGTATGAAAAAATGTTGACATCCTCCTTAGCCTCTTGGACACAGATAGACAGTTGTATGTGATTCCCCCTGATTATCACAGCCAGCTTTGAGTCAAAGAATGGCATTGTGTTTCACTCTATGAAACAAAACTTTTTCTAAAGCATTTCCCTCTGGATTTTTAATCCTATCCACATTCATTAACCCCTTAAGGACTGGATGGGTGTACTCCATTCCTTCAGGGGGTGAAAGCTTTAAACGCCTTCAGTGCTGAGCAATTCAAGGTATGGTTTTGAACCATTGAAGAAAGCAGTAGCATTATAGTAAAGTTGTTGTGGGCATTGAGCTATACTTAAGGCTGCTAATCACACTTCTGGATAAGTAAACTAGATAGATGTTTTCATAACATTTAAATGTAAAACTGCTCTTGTCAGTCACTTGAACAAGGAAAACTTCCCAAGCACATGTATTGTGTCTTGTGTAGAGCAATATCAATGTTATGGTTATGGTCTGTTAGAGAGCTCTGGGCCTAGGCATATCAGGAAGATGAAGAGGAGCAATTCTGGAGAAACGCAACCTGCACTATAGGGGACAAATAAGCATTCCCAATTCTTTAACCCTTTGAGTGCCAGAGGAGTACGCAACTCTTTGCTTTGCAATGCATCTGTGCCCCTCTGGCACGCAAAGGGTTATAGGCACGGTAAACTTTTTTTGACTTTACATATTCTGTAGTGCATAATACGGTCAAATTGGCTATAGTTTTTATTATTTTTTTTAACTCTTTGAGTGCCAGAGGGGCAGAGCAATGCGTTGCGTACCCCTCTGTCACGCAAAAGGTTAATATTCACCTATGTAGTTGAATTTCTTTTCTTTTTTTTGTCTATGACATTGAATATGCTCCTTGCAGCACTGATTGATCTCTGTGCTATAAAGTCAGCTTTTCTACATTGTTTCACTGTCTTTTTACATTGTATCTTTTTGTACATTGGTGTGTTCTATCTGCTTTCACAGTTTCACAAAGAATACTCTGAAAAAATTCAGTGAAATTCAGAATTGTCAAAAAAATAGGTGAAGTTTGAAAAAAAAAAAATCTAGGCACTTGCAGAATATGGAAAGTAAAAATAAAGGGTTACTGTACCTTTAAGGATGCATTGTAGTGGCCAGTCATCATGATGAAAAAAATCCCACAAGATCAGAACGTGCAGTCTTTCTCATCACTTCATATGTGACACCCACAATGATATTTTGGTGTCATTACTAAATTTACATTTTTTCTGCAATGTATGATCCATAAACATATTCACTTTAAATGAAGGTAATGTTTTATTTTAACGTCTATTATTTTAATTATATATGAATACATTTTGCCTAGTGGCTTTATTTTTATTTGAAGGGAAATATGCTTCTCCAGTGCATCGCTTCACAAGCAAAATGTCAATAACTAGCTTTAGGCTCTCGTGCACAAATAATTATAGAAATATACCTGATTTGTGTGAAGAATATATTCAAAGGTAAGTCCTTCTTTTAAACAAACTAAGATCCACTACTTTCACTAGGTATACTTACCCTTTATTTGATTTTATTTACTTTGAACATCAACGGGTATAACTCTGCCTCTATGGCAGGCAAAGGGTTGACTGTGACCTATACCTATAGCAATAAGTGGTTCTTAAAAGAGAAGTAACATTTTCTTATGTGCTTTTCCTGTTGAGTAAAACAAGGGCACTCCCATTTCTGTCAGTTGTTTTATTCAAATGCTGTAACAGTTGAAATTGTCAGGAAGTGAATTACAGTGTGATTACTTATGGGAAATTCAAACTGACATCATGACATACGTTGTTATCACTTTTTAAGGAGAACTGTTTGTCAGTGACTCACCTCCTCCAGAGAATGCAACAGACTAATTGTACTCTTATCAGTAGAAGAAAAAAGTAGAGTTTAAACTGTAATAACTCTGGGAATATGCATCTATCAGCAGGGAAAGTACCTTGTTTTACTAAACAGGAAAAGCCATACAACATATATATATTTTCATAAAAAATGTGCTGCTCCTTTAAATGTATTTAACAGATGCACTTACATATGAAGAAGTTGTTCAAACAGCAGTCAGGTATACCTATTTATAAGTTTTTGCATAGTATCTCTAACTGCCTGTATTTGCTGTGCACCATATTAGGTTTTCATTTAGTTTTTATCACCACAGTATAAATAATATAATGTATTAGTCTGAATTAGGTTATTTACCCATAGAGAGTGAGAGAATGCCAACCATGATTGTAATGGGATGAGACAGTATTTGCAAGGTGGTAATATCTTAGTTCATTTTTATACCGCACAGAATTCAAATAAATAAAATAAAAAAAATGTAAATGCTTATACCCAGCTGGTGTATGGATGGCTAACTCCTAAGCACATATTAAACACATTAAGAGACACTTATTTCAAGAGCATAGTTCCCCTGTAAGTTCCTCTGTTTCTTACACACATTTCCCATTTAAGTTTTTTTGGTTTGTCCACTGTTGGTGATGTGAAAGTTATCTACCCATAGTCTTTTAAAAAATATATTGGAATAGAAAGCATTATAAAAACTGTAGTGGAGATGTACCATATGATTCCACTTTACAGTAGGTGCCTATCTAACTCCAATATACTAAGCTACTTAAACCGAGCATTCTGCACCAAGGACAGGGCAGTGGGGAAATGTATGGTTGTTTTGGGAACTTTCTTTTCTCTGCAAACAAGGAGCAGAGGAAATAACACTACATTACACCGTTTACCAGCACCTGATAGAAGACAGGCATTTGTGGCTTGCTGGCACAAACACTCGTAATCATAGCAGTTTTTTTGTATGTGCCCGCCCAAATTATTTATACACTGTAGTGCTTACCCCAGTTTGCAAGCACAGTAGTTGAACGCTAATGCCAGCAGAGCTAAGCATGTGGATTTGTGCATCTTCACTGCATGTGTTTGCCTCTTCCTATTTGTTCTCTATACTATTTTCAGATAAACAAATGCCCATTTAACCCCTTCAGAACTAAAGGGATGTGCAATATATTTTGTCTGCATGACTGGATATCCCTCTATGGGTTAAACGCAGGGTGAGATGCACACAAAGCTTTTATAATGCTTTAAGTTAGGGTTGTCTAAAGTGTGCCTGTGGTCCAACTGCAGCCCACCAGACTGCAGGGTGCGCCCCACCAGAGATTTAAAAAACAAATAATTTTTTACTGATTAACTAGCACATATGAACTAGGCCTGTAAGGCCTAATTCCTTGCTTGCCAGTACCGTAGAGTTCAAGAATAGATGTCTGTTAAAGGGACAGTTATACTCCGTTTTATCTTTATTTTATTTTGTAGGCATTAAAAAAACATGAAGAATAATATAAGTCTTATCTCTCAAACCTTTATGGTTTGAGAGATATTCACAAGCAAAGTTTCCCCTCCCGCCCCTTTTACCTACTGTAAGCCATCTCTTCTCAGATGTGGAATCTGGTTGTAAGACCAGACAGATAACAGAAGGGGACAGTCTTCTTCCTATGAGAACAATGAAAGCCCTGCCCCCCTTGACAAGTTTTTCAGGTTTTTCCCTTATCTTAATTGAAGATTGTCCCTCTCTGCAGCATGGGTGTCCAGACGGGGGCAAGGGGGGCACTTGCCCCCCCCCTACAATTACCCCCCTCCATATATATAAAGGGGCTAGATGGGCTGGCCTGGGGGTCATATTATGGCTTTGCCCCCCCCTGGAAAAATGTCTATGGACACCACTGCTCTGCAGTCTCCCTGGGCACCTCCCTTCTGCTCTGGCTGAACAGTGTTACATCAGTAAAAGGGGCGGGAGTGGGATACTTTGTCATTGAATTACTCTTGAACTACAACTCTGACAGAATTGAAATAACACTCTCCAAAGTCCAAATACTATGATGATTAATTAGAGCTGCTTTTATTCTGAAATATTACTATCCCATTAAGTATGTTAAATCTTTTAAATATCAGTATTGCCTTGATCAATAAATAAATGCATTGATATATTTAAATAGCTGACAGGCTCTAATTCACTATCTTGATTAATAAAAAAATAATGTGCCCTTCACACTTAAAGGGATAGTAATACTTCATTTTAACTTTATTTTATTTTGTAGGCATTAAAAAAACATGAAGAATGATATAAGTCTTATCTCTGAAACCTTTATGGTTTAAGAGATATTCACAAACAAAGTATCCCCCCCCTGTTCAACCAGATAAGAAGGGAGATGCCCAGGTAGACTGCAGAGAGGGACAATCTTCAATTAAGATAATGGAAAAAGCTGAAAAACTTTTCAAGGGGGGAAGGGCTTTCATTGTTTTCATACAAAGAAAATTGTCCCCTTCTGTTATCTGTACTGTCATACAACCAGACTCACATCTGAGAAGAGATGGCTTACACTAGGAAAAAGGGGCGGGGAGGGGAACTTTGCTTGTGAATATCTCATAAACCATAAAGGTTTGAGAGATAAGACTTATATCATTCTTCATGTTTTTTTAATGCCTACAAAATAAAATAAAGTTAAAACGAAGTGTTACTATCCCTTTAAGGCTTTCTGATCATGTGACTCATGGTTAAGTATACAGCACAGCTGAGTAACAGACTGTTTTCTTTGTCGTCCAGTGCAGATTACTGGTAACTTCTGGTAGGCGATCCACCCCTTTAATTGTAGGCAGGAACAGTTCTAGAATTGTATGCTGGGGGTGGAGTCTACCTTCCCTCCTTGGCTGCAGCTAGCCAACCAGCTCCAGAAAGATTTGTTCCTTGGTGAAGATAACACAGGCAAGAGAGCAGTTCTGCTTTAGCTTTAGAAGTTTTCTTATTTTTCTGTTAGAAATGGAATACCACCATTAGGCATATTACCATAACTGACAATGCCCTTAGATGTGGATAGCTCAGTGACCAGGTGTTATTTGTGGACCTTAAGCCCTGGGGAGAAAATCTTGGCTACAAGTTTTCCTCAGGAGCTGCCCACCGAGGCTTCTTCTTACTACATGGTAATCTGAAGACAGAAGATCTGCAGGAAAGGTGAGCAACCCTTTGAGTGCTGCAGGTCCACATGTCCCACAGTGCCCCTTCTCACAGGGGTTTTCATTTGGAGTTCCTATTGCACACTCCTGCACTCATCGGGTCTATCTGTATGTCTGCTGGGTGTTTGGAGCAGATTTATGTGGAACTTAACCCTTTAGCTGCTGGTTTTGCATTAATGTGGGGGTGTTTTCTGACACTTTTCCTACTGGGTTAGTGTTTTTTGGGTGTCCTCACATGTTCTAATGCTGTTTTATGCATTTTAGTATTACACGCTTAATGTTGTAAAATTTGAGTTAGGCTCGCTTTACCGCTTAGACACCATTGCTCCATTCACTTCTATGGGCCGGTACAGTTTGGACATATCTCTGCAACCGTTTAACCTAGCGACTTCAGATATGGCTCCTTTTGCTTGTCTGCCCTTGCTCTATCATCCGGTTCATTTTTTTAGTGTGTTGGGGGGCTCAGGGGGCTTTGGGCACTGTTTGGGGTACTTTTCTGGGAAAACTACATTTCCATGAGCGCTTGTTTCGCGCGCTGGTGTCTGATTGGCTCCTGCTGCTGCATCCATTTTGTGCTATTTCCAGAACGAGTATCCTACCCAGGGCTTGGACTCTCCTTCTCTCCTCTGCTGATTACCCCTTCACCTGCCAAATAAGTCTATTTTAGCGATTTCTGGGGTGAAACTGTAATCCTACACACTGAAATTGGGTGATTTCTTATACAGTATTTGACACTGTGAGAATGTCTATACCTTTGGAGCTTGGGGCTAGACCTAAGACTAAGGATGCTGGGGTCTCTGTATCCCCTATTGCACATTGCTCTTCCTGTCATTCAGGGTTACCTAGAGAATTCTCAGGTCTTTTATGCCCAGCATGTTCTGATGTCCCTGAGAGTCTTCCAGGGACCTCCAGTCATGCATTAGAGCCAGTTTGGGTGCAAGAATTCAAGGCTGCTACTAGGGACCTTAAGTCCACATTGCAACTCTTTCTATCCCAGTTACAGGGGGTCTTTCATTCTTGGCAGACACCCTCCCCCGTCAAGTCTTCACTGCCACAACCTCAGAGTGTACCTGATGTGTCAGATTTCTCTGAGGAGGAACTGCTCTTGGATTCAGATGTTGAGGAATGTTCTGCAGTGGGCTCCTCTCAGTTTTTGGGGACCCTTTTGAGGCTGATCATGTGCCCTCAACTGAGGGCCTGATCAGGGCTGTTTTAAATATTCTGAACATTCCCTTAGTGCAGGCAGTTCCTTCTGACCCTTCTGATGTATTTCAGGAGCCTAAAAAGCCCTTTACTTGCTTTCCACCTAACCCCACTCTTGACCGCCTTGTGTCTGAAGAGTGGAAGTCTCCGGGCAGGAAACCTGCTGTCTCCAAAAAATTTGCCAAGCTTTATCCTTTCTCTGAGGCTGCTCTTGCTTAGTGGGTTCATCCTTCCAAAGTGGATGCCCCTATCTCCAGGCTATCCAAGTCTACTGCCTTTCCAGTGTCTGATGTGTCTGCTCTAAAGGACTGGACTGACAAGAAACTTGAGGTCTCCCTCAAGTCCATCTTTGCCACTGCTGGTACTTCCATGGGCCCAGCATTCGCTGCAGCATGGGTGAACTGGGCCATTGCGGTCTGGACTGAACGGCTCACCCTTGCTGCCCATCAGGTTGCTCCTACTTCAGATATTTTGCACCTCCTTGCCAACATTGCTGAGGCACAGCACTATGTTCCTGCTGCCTTATTTGATGCCATCCGTTTGGTGGCTAGGGTTTCCACCATGTCTGTGGTTGCCAGACGGGCTCTTTCTCTAAAGATCTGGTCTGCTGATACTGCTTCCATGAAAGCATTGCTCTCCTTACCTTTTCAAGGCACTGCTTTGTTTGGGCCAGATCTTAAGGTTCTGATCAGTAAGGCCACAGGGGGTAAGAGTACACTTCTACCCTTGGTTCCTAGGAAGAAAACACCGCTTAAGCATAACCGGTATTTTCGTTCTTTTCAGAATGAGACATGTCTGGCGAAACAGACGGTTCCCTCAGCTCCACGTACCTCCTCCAAGCCCAAACAACAATGGAAGCCCAAGATCTCCTCCAAGCCCAAGGCTTCCAAGCCTTCTTCGGCATGACTCACCGAACCCCACACTCTGCTGTGGGTGGTCGTCTGCGTCAATATCACAGCATTTGTGAGGATTCAGTGGACCCATGGGTTTTCTTCTCTCTTCCTCCCTTTAGCTTCTTTCCTTCTCATATGCCTCAGTGCGCAAAGAAACGCTGTCTGTTCGACGGCGCTATTCAGGCTCTTCTGGATAAGAATGTTCTAGAGCCGGTTCCAGTTCAGGACAGAGTTGTGGGTTTTTACTCAAACCTCTTTGTAGTCTCCAAGAAGGACGGTGGTTGTCATCCCATTTTGGATTTAATGGATCTCAATTCCTTTGTGATCTGGACCCATTATCACCAGGAGTCTCTACGAACGGTATTGCTGCCATGTCCCCAGGGCAATTCCTTGCATCTCTGGATCTTCAGGACACGTACTTACATTACATTGCGATTCATCCAGAGAGCCGGCAGTATCTCCGATTTGCCTGCGACCGGGGACATTTTCAGTTTTTAGCTCTTCCATTTGGTCTGACAACAGTTCCTCAAGTATTCAACCATGTCCTGGGAGCCTTAGTGTCCGTCCTTCACCGAGACGGCATCAGAGTTACTCCATACATGGACGACCTGCTTCTGAAAGCCCCTTCTGTGGAACTTCATCAGCAGGTTCAGCAATGCATTCATGCTCTCACCCATCACAGGTGGATCATCAACTTGGACAAATCAGATCTTGTCCCATCCCAGCATCTGGTTTTCCTGGGCCTCCTCTTCGACACCCAGAAGAACATGGTGTTTCTCATGGACGAGGTAGCTCACCAGATCGCCCACAGGGTTTCTGCAATCCTGGCTCTAGATCTAGTTCCAGCAAAGAAGCTGTCATCTCTAGTGGGGAAATTCATTTCCACCATAGAAGCGGTACCGTTTGCCATGGCACACACAAGGGAACTCCAGCGGTTTGTGATCCAGGTGTGCAGGGGTCAGCCAGAACTTCTAAGATGTCAGTTTCCCTCCCTCTTCATGTGGAACTGAGTTTGTCCAATCTGCTGAAGGGCAGGTCCTTCCTGGTATCATTCTGGACCACGGTGACGACGGATGCCAGCCTCTCCGACTGGGGAACAGTCCTGGGTTACCTGAGTGCTCAGGGTCGGTGGTCTCCGGAGGAATCTCTCCTTCCCATCAACATATTGGAGCTTCGGGCGATAATTCATGCCCTTCGTCATTGGACATCTCAGCTGGAAGACTGTCCAGTCTGGGTACAGTCCGACAACACCACGGCTGTGGCTTACATCAACAAGCAGGGCGGAACATGAAGTCTCGCCGCTTGGTTAGAGGTCAAGGCTATTTTGTCTTGGGCAGAAGAACATCCGCAGTGCACATTCCTGGCGTAGACAGTGTCATGGCGACCTTCCTCAGTCGACACACAGTGGACAGCGGAGAGTGGGAGCTGCACCCAGAGGTGTTCACCCTCATTGTTCAGAAGTGGGGTCTTCCTTACATTGACCTGATGTTGACAAGACACAACAGGAAGGTTCTGAGGTTCTGCTCTCGGTGTTGGGACCCTCTAGCTCTGGCGGTGGATGCAGTGTCCATTCCTTGGTTATATCCTCTGGCCTACATCTTTCCTCCCCTCCCAATGTTGCACAGGGTGTTACGGAAATTGCAACTGGAACTCTGTCCAGTCATTCTGATTGCTCCGTACTGTCCAGGCTTGGTTTCCGGAGCTTCTGGATCTGTCAGTGGCAGAGCCATTCCGGCTTCCTTGCTGTCCGGATCTTCTTCTACCTGTGGAAGAAGGATGTTCATTGTCTAGCCTTGACGGCTTGGAAATTGAATCCTCAATACTGAATAAGAAATGGTTTTCTTCTGGTGTGGTGGCTACTATGCTCAGTGCCCGCAAAGCTGTTTCTTCCAAGATCTACCATCGTGTCTGGTCGACCTTCCTATCTTGGTGTGCCGATAAGCACCTGTCTCAGGAATTTGATCTACCTACGGTCCTGGCCTTTTTGCAGGACGGTGTGTATAAGGGCCTCAGTTTGAATTCCCTTAAAGTTCAGACTTCTGCTCTCTCAGTTTTCTTTCAGAGGTGCATTGTCATCCTTCCTGACGTCAGGTTTTCTTCCAGGGCGTTGCTCATACTCGTCCTGCCTTCAAGATTCCTACTACTCCATGGGATCTTAACTTGGTTTTGGGCGTTCTTCAGTGCCCTCCTTTTGAGTCTTTGGCTACTATACCTCTACGCTTGTTGAAGTGGAAAATGGCCTTTCTCCTGGCAATTGTGTCTGTCCGCCGTGTCACAAGTTACATGACTTGTCTTGTAAACCACCCTATTTGGTGTTTCACAAGGACAAGGCGGTGCTTCACACCTCTCAGAAGTTTCTCCTGAAGGTGGTTTCGGAGTTCCACATCAATCAAGAGATTGTGGTGCCCTCTTTCTGCCCTGACCCCACCTCTGACAAGGAGAGGGATCTCTACTTGTTAGACGTGGTGTGTTGTCTCAGGTTTTATGTACATCACACTGTCAGGCAATCTGATGAGTTGTTCGTCATTCCTGAGGGTCCTAGGGCAGGAAGACCTGCATCCAAATTGACTATTGCTTCCTGGATCAAGTCCACTATTCGTAAGGCTTATGAGCTGGAGAAGAAGCCTGTCCCTTTCAGGGTCACGGCTCATTCTACACAATCTATTGGGGCCTCTTGGGCTTACAAGAATCAGGCATCTGCTGATCAGTTGTGCAACGCTGCCACCTGGTCATCTGTGCGCACATTTTACATAGCAGTACCGTGTTGATGTACTGGCATCGGCTGATGCCAGTTTTGGGAGGAAAATCCTGGAGGCAGTTTTGACTGTCTAGGATTTTCTTTGGTTCTTGGTGATTCCTTCACTTTTTAGCCCTGTTATCTCTAGTTCAGTGTGCTGTGTAACGGTTGGGGTGTTGTTACCCCGGTTCAGTGTCAGTTGACACTTCATTGTTTTTGTTGGGCTATCTCTGATCTGATGGTTCATATCTGTTCTGATGACTTTGGATGCCTTGCGCTTGGTCCTTGCCTTACTTTCCCCCTCTGGGAAACTCAATGGTTGGACATCCCAAAGTTACCAGTAACCTGTATTGGACGACAGAGAAAAGAGGATTTTAGTCTTACCTGTTAAATCCTCTTTTCTTAGTCCATACAGGTTACTGGTCTCCCACCCTGTCAAGGGACCATGCTTGGCTCTCTTGTGGCAGACCATGGGGGTCCTTCGGGGTCATGCTCACAGGAGTATTCTTTCCTTCCACTATCTAGTCAATAGTTAGTGTCTCAAATTTTTCTGGAGCTGGTTGGCTAGCTGCAGCCAAGGAGGGAAGGTAGACTTCACCCCCTGCATACAATTCTAGAATTGTTCCTGCCTACAATTAAAGGGGTGGATCGCCTAACCGAAGTTACCAGTAACCTGTATTGACTAAGAGAAAAGGATTTAACATCTGGTAGAGGGCATTCACATTACTGAAAAATAATAGACTCTACTAAATAATACAATTTAAAGCTGTAGTAATGTCAGCATATGAAGCTAATATTGATTATGCATTATACATTTTTATAACTAACCATTGTCAATGTCCATAACGTTGTATTGTTCATGTAATTTTATTTGACAGTTTCCCCCTCCCGCCCCTTTTGAGCACGTAATGCTGACTTGCCTTAGAGCAGAAAGCCAGTCTGGACAGATCGCGACGAGGGACAATATTGTGTCAGTATAAGGAAAAACATGCCCTCCTTTGCCAAGGTAGGCAGGGTTTTCCTTATACTGACAGCCAAATGATTGTCCCTTGTTGTGATCCGTCTGGTGAAGCGACTGGCTTTCACATCTGAGGAGACTCTGTGGGATGTAGGGAAAAGGGATGGAGGGGGAAACTTTAAAATAAAATTACACAAAGAATATGTTATGGACATTGACAAAGGTACCGTTTGTTATAAATAAGTATAATGCATATTCTGCCTTTACTGTCTCTTTAAATATAAAAAATGGCTATCCCTTTAATGGAATTTTTTTAAAACAGTTAAAAGAAGTAAGGAGGCAGTAAAGGCTGTGGGTGGTCATTGGCTGTACTCCTTGTTGTGTTCAGGCTTGACTTATGAATTTCAGTATTTTATCACCAGCCCTCTACCTGACAGTGAAAAGCAACACAGATTCATCTTCAACTGACTTATTACCATGGACTGTATTCAACATTCATAGAGAGGTAATTCTGGAGCAAACCACCTTCACCATTTGGGAGAAATTAAATTCCTAATGATTTAAATAGAGCTTGCTACCTATTGAATTCCAAAGGGGGTCTCTAATGTGTTGCATAATAAATGTAAAATCTAAATAATAAATAACATTTAACATTTTCATTTTAAGTGAACTGAAATTTGTGACATTCTCACCCCCCATGGCACAGCTGGTTTGCTCCCTTCATGAATAAGTGCTCAGATCCTTTTAGTTTCTTTTCTGAGCAGTGACATAAATAAAACAATCATTTTTAAATGAAGAGTAAATTATTGTAAAAAATCTCTCCAAGGATGTCTCAAGCACTGTATATTTTAAAATGTAACCCTTTGAGTGACAGAGAGGTATCCAACTGAATGTGTTGGATACCTCTCTGGCACTCAGTGGGTTAAAGCTTTGTAATTGTTGAGTCGCTCACCCGATCCTATGACGAATTCTGAATGGTCAGGTATAGTCATGATAGGAGGCTGGCATGCCTGGGAACTCTCGGGTTTAACCCACAGACTCAGGGTTTTGACTCAGATCTCAGGGTGAAGGGCCAAATTCTCAGGGTGATAGAGTCCAGTGCTTCTCACTATATTATTTACACCAATTTACTGCTTATTTAATGTCCAGATAAGTGACATTTCTACCAGAAAGGAAGAGGGAGAAGACCTGCTTGTCCTGTGAGTGTTTAAGAAGTGATAACTCAGAACTGTAACAAGTTAAATGGTTCCTTGAGGACTGATTTAATTTTCTCTGGGTTACAGCAAGCATTGACAAAGCACCTAGAATTTACTTCCTTGGGAGCGCTAAGAGTTAATATTTCAAAAATCTCAGGGTGAGATCATTTCAAAAGTTCCCAGGTATGGAGACTGGGCTTACAGTGTCTGATAGAGACAAAAATGATTCCCTACTCAAACCTGTAATAGTACTGAGCATGTGCACACACCACTGTGCTCTGGGCAGCATGCCCTTTTGATTGAGCACTTTTTTCAAGTGTTACTGTTTCTTTAAAGTAACTAAGGTCAAAAGATAAATAAAGACTGAGTAGAAAATGTTACTTTAATCCACCTTGATTTGTGAACACGTTATGCTCTAGTCAGGTAGCTAAACAGGATCAATTCTGGAGTAATTCAGCTGTCCCACAGGGGACAAATAAAAATCACATTCATTTAATTGGGCTTTTAACCCATTGAATGCTATGGAGGCTTCCAATGCTTTGCTTCTCAATCCAGAGAGCTCTAGCATTTAAGTGGTTAAAAGCCCCCTTTAAATCAATGGCATTTTGGGAATTCATATTTCCCTTCAAATAAAAATAAAGCCACATGGCAAAATGTATTCATATATAACTACAATAATAGAAGTTAAAATAAAACATAACTCTTCCTTTAAAGAGACTAGAAAAAAATGTAAATTTAGTAATGAAACCGAGATATCATTGTGGGTGTCACATATGAAATGATGAGAAACACTGCACGGTCTGAACTTGTCGGAGTTTTTCATCATGAGCACTGGCCACTACAATGCATGCTTAAAGGTACAGTAACCCTTTATTTTTGCTTTCCATATTCTGCAAGTGCAGAATATGTAAAGGCAAATTGCCTAGATTTTTTTTTTTTTTCAATCTTCACCTATTTTTTGACAATTTTGAATTTCACTGATTTTTTTCAGAGTATTCTTTGTTAAACTGTGAAAGCGGATAGAATACACAATGTAAAAAAGATACAATGTAAAAAGACAGTGAAACAATGTAGAAAAGCTGCCTTTATAGCACTAAATGCATCTCAATGTAGAGAGCTCTAGCATTTAAGTGGTTAAAAGCCCCCTTTAAATCAATGACATTTTGGGAATTCATATTTGCCTCCAATGGTGCAGTGTTGGTCCTCTTTTTTCTTCCTGTATATGGCCCTTTGTTATGTTACTTCTAAATTCTGCCCAGATCGAGAAATACCTACTGCCATTAACCCTTTGAGTGCATTCATTGCTTTTGTTACCTGCCTGTCACTCATAGGGTTAAACAAGGGGGTAGGAAAATTCCAGACTCCTAAAATATTAGTTTTGGCTGCTAAATTTCGGTGGTATTTTATTTATATGTCTAAAGGGATAGTAATTTTTCACAATAAAAGCAGCTCCAATTAATATATTCATAATATTTGGGCCATGTAGAGTGTTTTTTCAATACTGTCAGAGTTGTAGTTCAAAAGTAATTGAATTATAAATTATCTGCCTCCCACCCCTTTTACTGATGTAACACTACTCGCTTCAGAGTAGCAAGACTGTCCGAATGGACCACAGAGAGGGACAATCTTCAATTACAATAAGGGAAGAACCTGAAAAACTTGTCAAGGGGGGCAGGGTTTTCTTTATGCTCACAGTAAGAAGATCGTCTCTTGCTGTGATCTGTCTGGTCCCAGGACCAGATTCCACATCTGAGGCGAGCAGTGTTACATTAGGTAAAAGGGGCGGGAGGGGGATACTTTATCATTCAATTACTGTTGAACTACAACTCGGACAGTATTGAAATAACACTCTACATGGCCCAAATACTATGAAGATTAATTGGAGCTGCTGTTTTTGTGAAACATTACTATCCCTTAAAATATACACTACACCCTTTACTGGCTTCTGAACCTCGCAACTGACTCCTTGGAGTTTTGCCTGGGTCCAGTCCTCTTTGTAGTCTTGCTCACTCCTACAAGAACCCTTTGAGTGCCAGAGGGGTGCACAACACATTGCTTTGAGATGCATTTCGTACCCATCTGGCACTGAAAGGGTTAAACCCACACTGTTAATTTCTCATATGTCTTTGAAAACTCATACATTTATTAAAGACTTTTCTCAAAACCTAATCTATTAATCCTTTGAGTGCCAGAGAGGTATCCAGCACTGGATACCTCTCTGGAACTCAAAGGGTTAAAATGGATGACCTAAATGAACCCCTTTGATGGCAGAAAGTTTCCAAAGCATATAGAAGCAATGTGTTATTGATGTCTCTAGCGTCTAAATCAGGGATGGGCAACCCGAGATCCTCCATCTGTTGAAAACTACAATTCCCTTCCCAGTGGCTAGAAACCATGTCTACCATAGAAGACAAATACAACATTTTTCAAAATCCCACTGAGTTAAAGCAGACCTACCTCCTGAACACAACTTTAGCTTAAATAACTCCCCATCTGGCGGCTAGCTGCTTAGTAGCGCTAGTCACCAGAATTATTACCTTGTTAAATAGATTTAGCCTTTCTTCCCGGGCTGACAGCATCACGGAATGCAGACATCTTGCCATAATGATGTCCGTGCGCCTGCGCTGTCAGTCCCAGCTGGGTCTAGGAGGCATTGCAAGGAGCCGTCCGGCTCCAAAAGGGACTGACAGCGCAGGCGCGCGGACGTCATTATGGCAAGATGTCCGCGCTCCGTGCCGCTGTCAGCCCGGGAAGAAAGGCTAAATCTTTTTGTCAAGGTAATAATTCTGGCGACTAGCGCTACTAAGCAGCTAGTAGCCAGATGGGGATTTATTTAAACTAAAGTTGTGTTCAGGTGGTAGTTCCGCTTTAAATGTGTTATTTTTCTGTAATATAGAGATTACTGAGTTCCCAGTAATCCACGGATGATACAGAGTAGTCAATATGAGGTCCATTTCATGTAAACACAACAATAACACCCTCAATACCACCATATAAACATATAGCAGTAATGTATAGATGAGCTCCTGTATGACTGCATATCACACAGATACATCTTCTGTACTCTTTGAAGCAATGCGTTGGAGAACTTTTGATTAGCCAAACAAGCAGAAGGGAGAAAAAGGAAAGCCAAAACAGACCCTGAGTGCACCTATAAAGGGTCTCTGTTTGGGGTTTTCCTTTGTCTCCCTGCTCTTTAGTTGTGATGTTTGACCCTGGGCACCACATACATATTTACAATGATTTATGCTACTTAATTGAAGTGGTTGTGCTCCCTATATTTATAAATATAGTATATATAGTTAACTCTTTGAGTACCCGTCCCTCTGGCACTCCAAGGGTTAAAAAAAACCTGGTGCCAAGTTACATGCTCATAGATAAGACAATCAAATTGGAATGCTGGCCCGTGTACACAGGCTTTTACACTAGTATATATCTATTTGCCATTGGGATGCTCAGTAGAAAAAGAGTATTCTGTCCGCTGGGAGATGAGTTGTTACAAAGTTTAAACATTTATGTTTTTACATTAACAGTGACATCTGGTGTTCACCTACTGTTCATTTGGGGGCAGACTAAGTGTGATAAAGAGGTGATAAAAGGTGATAAAGTGGAGATGACTTCTCCAGTGTGATAAACTCCCCAAGGCCTATGTTATTTGTGGAGCTAATGCACTAAAATTTCTCTAACTTTAGAGATCTTAGTACATTGGAATTGGAGAAGTGATATCACTTGATCTCCACTTTATCACCTTTTTATCACCCCTTATTGCATAACCACCCTCCCCTTGGTGTTCAGACAGTTATTCTGTTGCATTCTTTTTGGATAGGTGAGTCACTGACTACAGTTCTTCTTAGAATAATAGTAACAGCTCCACCACTTTATGACAGTTGGAATGGTTATAACTTTTGAATAAAGTAACTGCCTGCAATAAGAATACCCTTGTTTTTTTTCATTAAAAAAGCCATATGACATTTTTTTTCATTAAAAAAAAGTTTACTCATCCTTTAAATCAACAGTAATTTTTATTTGTCACCTATGGTGCCACTGGTTTACCTTATAACTTGTACTTACACTTACATTTTTTTAATCCTTATTAAGTACTTTTCGTCCGAGCAATAATACCCATTTGCATGATTTGGGATTTCCCTCCTTGTGACCTTAATTCCATCTGTATGGAGGACCTGCTTGCTGAGCCATAGCCATTCCAGGTTCTTTCTCCCATAACACTCAGGGCAGTCAACCAGAACTATCTCCCTCCCGAAGCCACAATCTAGTACTACAAACAAAAGCAGGGAATGCTTTCAGGGCCTCCTAGATAGCCGCCTTCACTTCTATTGACATGCTGCCTGACAGTTGCTCAGCCTCTCCTTTGTTTCACAACAAAGAAAATAGCATCAAACAAAAAGACCAACTATAAAATAAAGAGATTTTGCATATTTTAAAGTTTGGTTTACACCACTTTATCAAAACACTCCTGTATCTGATATCTGCAAAAGTGTCTGTCTCACAAGGTTTTTAATTTGGGTTTTAAGTACTTAGCAGGTCAATTATGTGGCTAATGCCCAGTCTTTGCAAGGTGATACACAAAAGCAAGAGGGCATATGGCAGGCGGTATGTTTGTGTTTGTTATTAAACAACCTTTCCTTTCAAGGTGTAAAACCATTGTAGGATCAAGAAGGCTGGTGTACTTAGAAGAACTGGATCAATTCTGGTCAAACTAACTGCGCCATAGGGGACAATGTAGATTCCTACATTTTCTGTTTATTAAATGGGGCTTCTATCTCCATTGAATGCTAGAGGGGCATAATATGGAACTCTCAGGGTTTGACCACAATGCTCAGGGACTCTGGGCATAATGCAGGTTCTCAGGGTGAGATAGTGCAGAGTCACCCACTACATGACCTGTGTCAATTAAAGGGATAGTAATGTTTCACAAAAAATTTGGGCTGTGGAGAGCATTATTTCAATAATGTCAGAGTTGTAGTTCAAGAGTAATTGAATGATAAAGTATCCCCCTCCCGTCCCTTTTAAGGGGAAGGGATGGGGATACCTCAGAGCAGCAACACTGTCCGGATGGATCGCAGAGAGAAACTATCTTCAGGGAAAAACCTGAAAAACCTGTCACAGTGGCCCGGGTTTTCCTCATGCTCACAGTAAAAAGATTGTCCCTTGCTGTGACCTGTCCGGTCAAGTGACAAGATACTACATCTGAGGGGAGGTGGCTTACACTAGGTAAAAGGGGTGGGAGGGGGATACTTTATCATTCAATTACTCTTGAACTACAACTCTGACAGTATTGAAATAACACTCTCAATGGCCCAAATACTATGAAAATTAATTGGAGCCGCTGTTTTTGTGAAACATTACTATCCCTTTAACTACAAAATATGAAAAGAAGAGGAGGGGACAAAGGAAGTTACAGATATTCCCTGCAATCTAATAGGGAAATGTCCCGCCCGGTCATAGGCTGCTGACCTGGATCATTTAGAGTGATGTAATATCCAGGATCTCTGCAGGCACCCTACTATACTGGGTAGATGTGATTGAATTGCTATTGTATCACATCTCTTGTAACAGCTTGCTGTCAGTCCGTATCCTTTGTGTTCACCGTGCTCCAGAATGTAGCGTTTTTATTTTTATTCTGTCATTCCGTTTCACACAGTACTGCACAGCACACATATCCCTAGTATCTACTGCAGGTGCCCTGCTATCATGTCCATTCAGACAGTTCCCCAACATACTAAAGTAACACTTAATCTCTCGCTACTAAGTATCTTGCTAGCTAGAAGCGGCAGGTGACAAGGTATCACAATAGGCTATCTCCCTTGTGGTGTAAGCCACATTGTAGTCCTGCTGCTGAAGCTTAGTTTTGCAAACTTTACTTTTATGGGAGAAAGTTTCTAATATAACGAATGGGGCATAACAGTTAGAGTCCTCTATATACGGCTGCACTGCCCAACGCGTTTCGCCGATCAAACAGCTTCATCAGGGGCTTTCTATAGTGTGGCGGGTCTGCTCCCTTCCCTCTATATACCCTTTGAATTTTAGCGGGTGTGTTGATTTGTGTAAGTTTCAACCAGTCAGCACCGGAGAACGATCCAATCAGACAATGACGTCCTTAATGGGTGGATTCTCGTGTCCTGCTCTTGTTAACCCTTGCAATTAAATGCAAGCATAACCAGCTCTTATTAAATAGTAGCGCTTATTCATAGACTTCCACAATAAATGATATACGTATATCTAAAGATAAAGACCAAAAATACTGTATGTATGTACGCAGGGCTTAAAAGTTGAAGTCCTTTGCTACTAGCCAGACCTGAAAATTTACTCGCCACTGCAAGCCTTAACATACCAACCAGCGCTGAATTTCTACTAACCAGGGCTAAATTTTCACTCACCATTGGCTAGTGGCAAGTGGAAATTTTGAGCCCTGCATGTATGTATTACTTAAATACACCCATGGATGTCTGTGATTTACCAATCACAGACATCCATGGGTTTATATAAGTATACATACATGTGATGTTTGACATTACATTTCTTTCATTATGAGTACGACTGTTAACTATTGTCTATCGCAGTGGTTCTCAACTCCTGTCCTCAGGACCCACTAACAGGCCAGGATTTGATGATTTCCTTGTTAGAGCACAGGTGAGTTAATCAATGTGAGTGAGCCTCTGATCACCACACCTGTGCTCTAGCAGAGAAATCCCTAAGTCCTGGCCTGTTAGTGGGTCCAGAGGGCAGGAGTTGAGAAACACTGGTCTATCGGATCACATTGTAATGACCACGTATATTGGTACATTTGTTCTTCCTCTTTAGATATATGTACGCCAACTGAGGAGAAGTTTTATGGATGAAGCAATAGTACTTAATATGAGCTATTAACCCACACGCTCAGTCGTAAGGGTTATAACTCACCCATTAGTGATGTCACTGTTACATTGGAATGTTCACCTGTTCTTAACTGGGCAAGACTTACATGCAGCAATCAATAAACATACATATATATTTTTGGCTGCGAACAGTGCACATATGAATACATTTGTACTTTATCTTTAGATATACGTATATCATTTATTGTGGAAGTCTATGGATAAGCGCTACTATTTAATAAGAGCTGGTTATCCTTGCACTTAGCTGCAAGGGTTAACAAGAGTAGTACACGAGAATCCACCCCAAGGGATAGTAATACTTAAAAATTACTATCCTCCATGTTGTAGCCAGTAAAAAACTGAGTTAAATGAGACCAGCAGCATCTCTCAAACCTTTATGCATTCTAGCTGATTGCAAGGGAATCCGGTCCCGGGACCGGCGGAGGCTCTGCAGCAGAGCCATGATCGCGTTAATAAAAAAGAAATCCTTAACTTAAAAAGTCTTCTACGTGTGCTTGCAAACTAAGCACACATAGAAGACCTTTTTAGTGAAGGATTTCTTTTTTATTAACGTGATTTTGGCTCTACTGCAGAGCTGCTGGCTGATCCCAGGAGAGGATTCCCTGCTCTCAGCTAGAAAGCTGATGTCAGGGTAAAAGCCAAAAAGAGGGAACTTTGAAAGTGGCTATCTCTCAAGCCATAAAGGTTTGAGAGATACTGCTGGTCTCATTTAACTCAGTTTTTTACTGGCTTCAACATGGGGGATAGTAATTTTTAAGTATTACTATCCCTTTAAGGACGTCATTGTCTGATCGGAGCATTCTCCTGTGCTGATTGATTGAAACTTCCACCAATCAACACACCCACTAAAATGGGTATATAGAGGAAAGGGAGCAGACCCACCACACTATAGAAAGCCCCTGAAGAAGCCGTTTGATCGACAAAACGCTTTGGGTGGTGCAGCTTTATATAGAGGTCTCTAACTGTTATGCCCCATTCGTTATATATTAGAAACTTTTTGCCACAAAAGTAAAGTTTGCAAAACTAAGCTTCAGCAGCAGGACTACAATGTGGCTTACACCACAAGGGAGGTAGCCTAGCGTGATACTTTGTCACCTGCTGCTTCTAGCTAGCAAGATACTTAGTAACAAGAGATTAAGTGTTAATTAAGTTTGTTGGGGAACTGACTGAATGGACATGATAGCAGGGCACCTGCAGTAGATACTAGGGATATGTGTGCTGTTCAGTACTGTGTGAAACGGAATGACAGAATAAAAATAAAAACGCTACATTCTGGAGCACGGTGAACACGAAGGATACGGACTGACAGCAAGCTGTTACAAGAGATGTGATACAATAGCAATTCAATCACATCTACCCAGTATAGTAGGGTGCCTGCAGAGATCCTGGATATTATATCACTGTAAATGATCCAGGTCAACAGCCATAGCACAATAACGGAAAAAATGGAAACATTTTACCCTATAAATTGTGCTTAAGCATGCGACTTATAGATTGAATACAAGCATCCAACCTAGTTAATGAGTTGGATGCTAGGGACCACCAAGCTACAGTATCACTCAATAATAGCACTTAACGTATTCTAGGCAGACACTGTGCGAACTTAGGCTGCACTGTGTTTTTAAAAGGAACACATCACTAATTGTGTCATCCTGTTTGTTTGTGTGTTGTGTTTATTTTTAACTTTACTAATAAAGGTATATTTTAGTACATTTGACTCCCTACCTAATACTGAACTGGTCTGTAGAGGGGGAAGGGAGTGGGGATTCATCCTATGACTGGGCGGGACATTTCCCTATCAGATTGCAGGGAATCTCTGTATTTTCCTTTGTCCCCTCCTCTTCTTTTCATATTTTGTACAGTTAAGGAAAAAATATTTGATCCCCTGCTGATTTTGAAAGTTTGCCCACCGACAAAGAAATGATCAGTCTATAATTTTAATGGTAGGTTTATTTGAACAGTGAGAGACAGAATAACAACAAAAAAATCCAGAAAAACGCATTTCAAAACAATTATAAATCGATTTGCATTTTACTGAGTGAAATAAGTATTTGACCTCTTTGCAAAACATGACAGTACTTGGTGGCAAAACCCTTGTTGGCAATCACAGAGGTCAGACATTTCTTGTAGATTGCCATCAGGTTTGCACACATCTCAGGAGGGATTTTGTCCCACTCCTCTTTGCAGATCCTCTCCAAGTCATTAAGGTTTCGAGGCTGACTTTGGCAACTCGAACCTTCAGTTCCCTCCACAGATTTTCTATGGGATTAAGGTCTGGAGACTGGCTAGGCCACTCCAGGACCTTAATATGCTTCTTCTTGAGCCACTCCTTTGTTGATTTGGCCGTGTGTTTTGGGTCATTGTCATGCTGGAATGCCCATCCACGACCCATTTTCAATGCCCTGGCTGAGGGAAGGAGGTTCTTACCCAGTATTTGTGGGTTCATGGCCCCGTCCATTGTCCCTTTGATGCGGTGAAGTTGCCCTGTCCCCTTAGCAGAAAAACACCCCCAAAGCATCCAAGTTTGATGTCGGGGATAGTGTTCTTGGGGTCATAGGCAGCATTCCTCGTCCTCCAAACACGGCGAGGTGAGTTGATGCCAAAGAGCTCGATTTTGGTCTCATCTGACCACAACACTTTCACCCAGGTTTCCTCTGAATCATTCAGATGTTCATTGGCAAACTTCATTCGGGCCTGTACATGTGCTTTCTTGAACAGGGGGACCTTGCAGGCGCTGCAGGATTTCAGTCCTTCACGGTGTAGTGTGTTCCCAATTGTTTTCTTGGTGACTATGGTCCCAGCTGCCTTGAGATTATTGACAAGGTTCTGGGCTGATTCCTCACCGTTCTCATGATAACTGAAACTCCACGAGGTGAGATCTTGCATGGAGCCCCAGACTGAGGGAGATTGACAGTTATTTTGTGTTTCTTCCATTTGCAAATAATCACACCAACTGTTGTCACCTTCTCACCAAGCTGCTTTGCGATGGTCTTATAGCTCATTCTAGCCTTGTGCAGGTCTACAGTCTTCTCCCTGACATCCTTGGACAGCTGTTTGGTCTTGGCCATGGTGGAGAGTTTGGAATCTGATTGATTGCTCCTGTGGACAGGTGTCTTTTATACAGGTAACAAGCTGAGATTAGAAGCACTCCCTTTAAGAGATTGCTCCTAATCTCAGCTTGTTACCTATATAAAAGACACCTGGGAGCCAGAAATCTTGCTGATTCATAGGGGGTCAAATACTTATTTCACTCAGTAATCAGTTTATAACTTTTTTTGAAATGTGTTTTTCTGGATTTTTTGTTGTTATCAGGGCCGGATTTACATCTCAGGAACCTGTAGGCATAGAAATCTGAAGCACCCCCCCCTCCCGGCCATCTCCCCAGACACCTCCACAATGCTCCTAATCTCCACATTGCCCCCATCATCTCCATATTGCCCTCACATTGCCCCCATCAGCTCCAACTTGCCCCCCATCAGCTCCACATTGCCCTCACATTGCCTCCACCATCTCCAACTTGCACCCCCATCAGCTCCACATTTCCCCCACCATATCCATATTGTCCTCACATTTTCCTCCATCACCTCCAACAGCTCCAACTTGCTACCCATTAGCTCCACATTGCCCCCACCATCTCCATGTTGCCCTCACATTGCCCCCCTTCGGCTCCAACTTGCCCCCACCATCTCCATGTTGCCCTCACATTGCTTCCCCCCCGTTGTCTGTTTCCTACCTCCCTGGCAGGAGATCTGTCATCTGTGCCTCCTTTGGTACAGTCCTGTAGCTGATGGAGCTCCCGCGTGGTCTCCTATTCAGGAATGCAGAGCGCTGGGAGATGATGTCATCTCCCAGCGCTCTGCATTCCTAAAGAGCCGACGAGGGAGCTCAGCAGTTACAGGACTGTGCCAAGGAGGCACAGATGACAGATCTCCTGCCAGGGAGGTAGGAAACGGACAATGGGGAAGGCAATGTGAGGGCAACAAGGAGCGGGCGCTGAGGCTAATTTTTAAAAATAAATAAATAACATTTTTAAAAAAGCGATCCAAATTACAGGCACCCCTCTGTGGGGTGCGCCTGTAGGCAGATGCCTATTCTGCCTTATTGTAAATCCGGCCCTGGTTGTTATTCTGTCTCTCACTGTTCAAATAAGCCTACCATTAAAATTATAGACTGGTCATTTCTGTGTCAGTGGGCAAATGTACAAAATGAGCAGGGGATCGAATATTTTTTTCCCTCACTGTATGTATGTCTTAGACCTGTGGTATTATACACTTGATTGCAAATTAAGAAGACACCCCAGTGCAATATATGTATCCCTTTAACTAATTTGTGTCTAAAATGATGCCATTGGTGCCAGATAGGTAAGGGGTAGAGGTTAGTACACTTACTTATAACATGTTATTAGGTTAGGTTGCAGCAAGCAGGGACATATTGCTCAGAATACGGATGAGCAACCTGAGGCCCTCCAGCTGTGGAGGATTACAACTCCTGTCATCCTCAGCCAGCCAAAGGGTGGCTCGGGGTGATGGGAATTGTAGTTCTGCACATCCAGGGATCACTAAGAGGATGGGGATTACTAAAAGTTAACATTTAAGATCTTTGGGTCAGCTCATTTTGAAAGTTCTCAGGTATGTTGAGGGGTTTCCAATGCTTGCTAGCATTAAAGAGGTTAAAAGCCCAATTGAAATCAGTAGGCAATTTTATTCATCCACTGTTTGCAGCTGGTTTGCCCAAGCATTGCTTTTTCTTAATTTGTTTAACCCATTGAGTGCCAGAGGGGTACGCAACACATAGGTGCACTTCTGGAGGAACCAAGTAAATATAGGTGGGAAATGAAAATTCCCATTGTTTTTGAATGATAGAAATATCTCCAATGCATTTGAAACACTGCTTTTTAGACCTCTCTAACATCTCATTTAAGGTGCCTTTTTAAATCAAGGATCATTAGCAGGCTTTTCATCCCCCCCCACCCGTGATGCAGATGGTTTGCTTAGAATTGCCCCTCTTTAGCTTGATGAGTAAGGGTCACTGTGTTTAGCGTGATTGACTGATAACATTCTATTTTCTGACAATACAAAACTTTATGTAAAATAATGCTATAGAATATACAGACTAGGCATCTGCTGTAATCACTTACATATTTCACTTAAAAATAAGTTGTATTAGTAAGAAATGTGCCTTCCTCGGTTATGAACATTCGTTAATAATCCAAAAGGTTAAAAGGGAAATTGCTTGATGAGTTTATATAGAAGCATAAAAATCTGATGGCAGATAAGAACCAACTGGCCCTTCCAGTCTATCCATTTCCCTATTTTAAAAGCTCAGACTGATGTAATCCTTAAAATAGCGATATAGATATTCAAGAGTTCTTCAGTTCATTTACTGTGTTAGTCCATTCTTAGGCTGTTTTATGTATCTATCACCTTTTCCTGCTATTTTCCCGCTCTCTAATATAGGCTGTCATTCTAGCATTCCAGGGGGTAGATGCACTAGGGTGTGATAAAGAGGCGATAAACAGGCGATAAAGTGGTGATGACTTCTCTAGTGTCCTAAACTCTCCAATTCCTATGCTAGTCTGTGGAGCCAGTGCATTACAATTTCTCTAACTTTAGAGATAACAGTGCATTGGTTCCATAGAATAACATAGGAATTGGAGAAGTGATAACGCTGGGGAAGGCACCCCACATTATCATCTCTTTATCACAACTTAGTATCACAACTTCCATGTATTCTTAATAGTGGTTCCCTCCTGAACGGTATTAAATCCCTTACTTAATATTTTTGAAGGTTTCAATCATCTCCATGCTCTCACTCCTATAATCCTATATAATAATTTCGCTAAATAGTTTGTAACAATGCAGTCATGCACAGTAGAGACTGGTGCTCATGCTGCTGACATGCGCAGTAGAGACTGCCCATGACGCGGCTGATATGGAGCGGGGGGCTCCGAAGTATCAGCCGAGGCACGGGCAGTCTCTACTGCGCATGACTGCCCCGTGACCGGCTGGCACTTTCTTCAACTAGTCCAATATATACACATTAAGATCAGGAGTGAAGATGCACTAAGGATTGATAAGGAGCTGATAAAGTGGAGATTTCAGACCTCGAGGGAGCATCAGGACCCCTCCTGATATCCCCCTAGCATGGATCACTTATCCAGTAGGATAGGTGATCCATAGGGCGACAGGGAAGGCATTTGCTGCCTTCCTTTGCTATCTACTGGAGCGGCTGTATAAGGCGGCTCCAGTAGAAGTGTTTGTAGTGAATCCTTTCACTGGGATCATTCATGAAAAGCGCAGCGCTGCTCTTTCATGAATGAATCAATCACCTGGTTTTCGAATGACCGGGTGATTGATTAATTCATAAAAGTGCAGCACTGCTCTTCTCAGGAATGAACCAGGTGTAAGCACTTCTGCTAGAGCTGGCTTAATAGTGACTCCAGTAGAAAGAAAAGAAGGCAGCAAGTGCTTTCCTTATCACCCCATGGATCAACTATCCTACTGGATACTGCATACCTTGCTAACTAACCCTTTGAGTACCAGAGAGGTAGCAAACACATTGCAAAACAATGCATTTCTACCTCTCTGGTACTCAGAGGGTTAAGTGTTGAATAAAGGGCAGTGTATGTCCAATAAAGGCCAGTGTATGTTGAAGACAGTAAGTCGAATGGGAGCAATTACTAAGGGGGAGGGGGGATAACCCTTTGAGTGCCAGAGTGGTACGCAACGCATTGCTTTCCAAAGGGTTAATATGATGAAGTGGGGGCACTCAGTGTTGGATTTCTATAATGCAGGGAACAACACCATTGTGTGTTAGCCCCATATACATTGCCTGACACCCCCAGCCTTTTTCCTTTCCCCAGCCAGTGGCCATGGGGATTTGTGGCTACCAGTGCACAAGAGGAAAAGGCTGGAGAGGGTCAGACAGTGGTTACCAGTGGTCAAGGGAACACGTGTGGGGGCCAAGCAGTGTATATGGGGTTCTATGGCTACCACTGGGCAAGGGAACAAGGCTGGGGGGCAAGTGGTAGCCACAAATCCCCATAGATGCTGTGTAACCCCCATCTTGTTCCCCTGGGATTGCACAACATGTGAAGTCCTTAAAATGTGAAGTCCTTTGCTACTAGCCAGACCTGAAAAGTTACTCGCCACTGCAAGCCAAAACATACCCACCAGGGCTGAATTTCTACTCGCCAGGGCTGAATTTTCACTCGCCATTGGCTAGTGGCGAGTGGAAATTTTTTGCCCTGAATATATGATACATAGGTAAGGGGATAATTTTGTAGTGCATAGTGTACTATTTCTGTTTGTTTTAACCCTTTGAGTACCTCAAAGGTGAGCAATGCACATCCCTATGGCACTCAATGCTGTCCATGGTGCTGAAAGCCTTCTCTTTATTCCCCTACTGGCCAATCAGGGAAGCAGAGAGAATGCAGTTCAACTTCAGAATTGTCATAGTGTTGGTGATGCGTGTATGTAGGACATCCCTTCCACATCGACAGCACTTCGACAATCCTGTATACTAATAGGGACCTTCTCCACCCCTCCCCATGCATCAGACAATTTTAGTGAATATGTTGATGTGTGTGTGTAGATCGAAATGTTGAAGTGTTTCGAACGCAACCACAAGATCATATCGACACAGCATCGACCTTTAGTGAATTTAGGACAAAAGATGCTATAGGTTATGTTACTTTATGTATACGTCTCTTACTTTCAACTAGCATGTGTAAAAACTAATTATTCATGTTGCATTCCTAAAATAATCCTAAACTTGCTTTTTTTTAATACATTTTTAAATTATCTGTTCAGAGAGCATATATTTATTTAATGTTGCTTGCACTATTTATATTGAGAAAAAAGAGCAAAGTCAGTTCACAGACTGCAGATAGTACCTACTGCTCTTGTATTCAGAAAGGTTGTTATCTTACGTGAGCAGATGTAAATATTATACTGTACAGTCAAATGTGCTAAACAATTCAGAGTGGAATGGTTTAGCTGCATTTCCCTGAACATGCTATAGTGGAGTCATCTGAGGCTTGTTGGCATTAACCCTTCAAGGACCAGAGGGGTGTGGAACCCCTCTGGTCCTTAAAGGGTTTGATTGTTAATTCCAGCATAGAGTGTGCAGGTATGCATTAAATCATCATATGCTGTAGTGCATAATCTGGAGTGCAGGAGCATAAAAAGGGAGCCAATGTCCCAACATAGAAATTGAGCTGGGCTGGGAAATTCATACACCCTCACATGGTCTAGAGAACTGCACACTGTAATCTAGATCACATTTACATATCTTCTCCTTTTTGGTTTGTTTTTTTTTATGCAGCAACATTTGAATTCTGTGTGACGGGAACAAACCAGGAACTCGTACGCAAGCAAATATCTAGACTTGTATTTTAAGATGACCATTGAAAGCATATAAAAGATGATCTACTATGATTCAACATTACAATATACCATTATATGAGTCCAGTAGGTCAATACACCTTTACTTGGGAACTGTAAGGTAATACCCCATGACATGTGAGCAGCAAGGCAATGCCCCATTGTACATGACCAGCAAGGCAATACCCCATTACACATGACCTGCAAGGCAGTACGCCAATACATGGGGTGAACAAAGCAAGATCTCAATACATCTATCCAGATTATTACATGTGACCAGCAAACCAATACACCATTACATGTGACCAACAGGTCAATACACCATTATATTTGACCAGCAGGGTTATACACCATTCCATGTAACCAACACAGCAATACCCCATTACATGACAAGCAAAACAATACACTATTACTTGACACCAGGAGAGCTTTACTTCATGATATGTTACCAGCAGGGCAATACCCCATTACATATGACCTGTTGGCAGTACAGTAAAACAAGTGACCAGCAGGGCAATACACCATTACAAGTGACCAACAGGAACAGGGCAATACAGTGTTACATGTGACCAGGAAAGCAATACACCATTTTATTATGAGTTGATCTGGTACCTTTCTTTTTAGAAATAAACCCCCATTGCAAAGCAATGCATTGAATAACTATCTAGCATCCAAAAGGTTAAAGAAATAGGCCTGAATACTGAACCATGATGTATTCCACTTACAATTCTGCTTTCTTTTTAAAAGTGCAAATAATTTCCCACTGGCCTATATTATTACATTTATACAGTAATCTTCTTTGTGCCACTGTATCAAAACTGTTAGCAGAAGCTAAATACACCACATGTACGGAATTAGCCTGATCTGATTTCCTACTTTCCTTCTCATATGAAGCCAGTAGATTAGTCTGACATAATATATCCTTCATCACACTTTTTTCCCTTCTCTAAGCTTCCTTAATGGGATGTTTGTTCACAAAAAGACTTCTCCGTTTTGCCCACATGAATCAATCTGTAGCGAATAAAGCTGATACTTCAAGAATGAGAAGTCATTCATTATTTCATTTTGGGATCAAATCAAAAGAAGATGCATTTTATAACCCTATGAGTGCCAGAGGGGTAAGCAACGAATTGCTTTGCAATGCGTTCCGTACCCCTCTGGCACTCAAAGGGTTAAATATTTGGACTACAGAGAGGTCTACAACACAGTTATTTCCTGTGGGTGGAAGGAGAATTAACACCTCCTATTTAACCCCTTAACAACTGGCCGATCGGCACGGAGCTTTTTTTTTTTTTTTTTTTTTCGGTTCCGGACTCCCCAAACGGCGTGCAGCCGCGGGGGGAGCCCAGAATTCCATAACGATCATAGTACATCATGGGTCGTTAACTCAGATCGACCCATGACGTACTATGACCATCAAGGGTTGTTAAGGGGTTAAAACACTCTGTTTGCCATACTACAGCCACTGAATCCTAATGGCCCCTGTAAATTTTGTCCCGCATGTCATGTCATGTCTATTTGAGTACCAGGGAGAATCTAATGCATTGCAACTCAATGTGTTGGATACCTGTCTGACACTCAGTAGGTTAACCAGGCACACAAGCTAAATGGAACGGTAAGAAATGTGTCAGAAAAAGAAACCCCTATGGATAGTAACACTTAATATATAGTAAGATATATATTGTAAGGTTTATCTTCCTGAGTACAAGGTACCCCCACTGCCGAGAGGTGTTTTTTTTCAAAAGTTGTTGCAGCTCAAATGTTAATTTTTTTAGGGACAGTATATGGCCTGAAATGGTACAGTGGAGCTGTTGATCTTCAAGATTGGAAGTGCGGTGAATTTAATTTTTACCTATGACATACTCTGTATTCATAACTGCTATTAATATACTTGACAATAACAACCATTGCAGGAAATGTCTAATGATACTGCATAGTAATGTGGATTATTTTTTTCGTAGGTATGATTTCCTACACAGAATACCTGTTCCTGCTCTGTATTTTGACAAGTAAGTATCTCGGTTTCATATTGTTTTTTTATTTTGTGTAATGTTTTTCTTTTTGATCTTAAAAGTAAAATGTAGAGCTGTATTTTATGGCCTTATACAAGAATATGAAGACAAATAATTTGCAATAGATAAAACAGGGGTGCAAAATGCACTGATTTACAATGAAAGGAACCTTAACGCTATCAATCAGTTCTGCCTGGTCTGGTTCCTCAGATCAGTGTTTAATTAGGCCTGGACATCCTAGTCATGAAGGCAGACATGAGACTTTATTGCATGACTTGGGGTGGGAGTGCACTAAGGTTTGATATAATGTTGCTTGGTTTTTCCAAATTTTCTATGCCAACATTTTTTTGTATGAAAGTCACAGGATCAATTCGGTCCATCATAAATTCACTCAAAGAAGGAGAGTTCCTGGCATCCCTATCAGGGACACCAATTTACATATCCCAATCCTCAAGAATCATCATCCTTTGCTCTGCTTCATTGTTAAGAGCAAACACTATCAATTCTGACAAGAAAACAAAGAAAGGGGGAGCCACTTCGAGTAGTATAGGAAGTGTGTATGAGTAGTTGTATGAAGCTTGTAGGGACAAATCAAGCCTGTCCCTGCTAGGTAATGCCCTCCGATGGTTCACCAGTCCACTCTGATATGATAACACTGTGACTCAAACAGCATGTCTAACTCAGGGTCACGCCACTACTGTGGTTATATATTAATGGTCAAGTAAAAAAAGAGGCCAGCATGTAATAAAAAATAAAATATGCAGCTACAAATCCCTGATTAGTAAACATAATATCTGCTTGCTCAACTTGTATTATGGTGTTGAACCACGACTTTCTCAAGAGCGACAAATAAAACCCTCTTTTGGCATTATTGGTTGCTAATGCAAAACTATACTGACTGAGTCAGATAGTATACATGGCTTCCATGCATGGTGGTTGGCATAGGCTGTGGAGGATATGTAGCTGGAGGGGGTGGGGCAAAAAATCCCCAGAGTATACAGTACTGTGCAAAGGTCTTAGGCAGGTTTGAAAAAATGCTGTAAAGTAAGATTGTTTTCAAAAATAGATATGTGTAGTTTATTTTTATCAATTAACAAAATTATAGTGAGTGAACAGAAGAAAAATCTAAATTAAATCAATATTTGGTGTGACCACCACTTGCCTTCAAAACAGCATCAGTTTTTCTAGGTACACTTGCACACAGTTTGTTAAGGAACTCGGCAGGTAGGTTTGTTACAAACATCTTGTAGAACTAACCACAGTTCTTCTGTGAATTTAGGCAGCGTCAGTTGCTTCTTTCTCTTCATGTAATCCGAAACAGACTCAATGATGTTGAGATCAGGGCTCTGTGGGGCCATACCATCACTTCCAGGACTCCTTGTTCTTCATTATGCTGAAGTTCTTAATGACTTTGGCTGTATGTCTGGGGTTGTTGTCATGCTGCAGAATACATTTGGGGCCAATCAGATGCCTCCCTGATGGTATTGCATGATGTGTAAGTATCTGCCTGTACTTCTCAGCAGTGAGGGGATCATTAATTCTGACCAAATCTCCAACTCCTTTTGCAGAAATGCAGCCCCAAACTTGCAAGGAACTTCCACCATTATTCACTTGCCTTCAGACATTCATTCTTGTACCGCTGTCCAGCCCTTCAGTGAACAAACTGCCTTCTACTACAGACTAATATTTCACATTTTAACTCATCAATCCAGAGCACCTGCTGCCATTTTTCTGCACCTTGGTTCCTGTGTTTTTGTGCATAGTTGAGTCCCTTCCATATCGGAGGCATGGCTTTTTGGCCTCAAGTCTTCCATGAAGACCACTTCGCTGGACAGTAGATGGGTGTACCAGGATTCCACTGTTTTCTACCAATTCTGAGCTGCTGGCACTGATGGACATCTTCCAGTTATGAAAGGAAGTAAGCACAATGTGTCTTTCATGTGCTGCACTAAGTTTACTTGGCCAACCACTTTGTCTATTGTCCTCAACATTGCCTATTTTTTGTGCTTTATCAAAAGAGCATGGACAGTATATCTAGAAACTCATGTCTGCCTTGAAATTTCTGCCTAGGAGAGACCTTGCTGATTCAGTATAACTAGCTTTTGTTTTGTTGCTGTGCTCAGTCTTGCCATGGTATATGATTTTTTACATTAAACTGTCTTCAGCATTCTCAACTTGATAGCTGAGTTTGGCTGTTCATCACACAGTTTTATTCCTCCTACACAGCTGTTTCTGTTTCAGTTAATGATTGTGTTTCAACTGGCATATTAATTTGATGATCATTAGCACCTGTTTGGTATAATTGTTTAATCATACACCTGACAATATGCCTACAAAATCCCTGACTTTGTGCAAGTGTACCTAGAAGAATTGATGCTGTTTTTAAGGCAAAGGGTGGTCAAAACAAATCTTGATTTGATTTAGATTTTTCTTCTGTTCACTCACTATGCATTTTGTTAAAGCGGAACTAACACCCCTACAAGATGTAGCCTCAATTAAAGTGTTATCATCCGTTACAACGTGCTGTGTAATTATTATTTTTTTTAAAAGTATTATTAAAGAATAAACTGCAACCGCATGACAGCAACAGAGCCGATCGGTTTTCTTGTAACTCCCCCCGGCTACACGAAAACACCTACGTCATCAGCTTTAGATTCTCGCTTTACATGAATGCGCTCGCACTGTGCTAGAATGACCTGACCGCATTTGAGATTAGGAGCGTGCCTGGTCATGAGAATCTAAAGCTGATGACGTAGGTGTTTTCGTGTAGCCGAGGGGAGCTACAAGAGAGACGATCGGCTCTGTTGCTGTCATGCGCAATGCGCTTTTCTGGGGAAGACGTCACCAGGTACATATATATATATATATATTTCACTGTCGTCCAATACAGGTCACTGGTACTCTGGGAGGCGATCTGCCCCTTTAATAGGCAGGAACAATTATGCAAATGACTGCAGTGGGCGGAGCCTCCCCTCCTACTTAAGCTGCCTTCAGGCCAGAGCCACCAGATTGATTTGTTCCTGTGTGCTGTGCACACCAGGTGGAGAACATCTTTGCATTCATCTTAGTGTTTTGTTATTTTTATTCAAATATGGAATACCACCATTAGGAGGGTGACCATGGCTGTGAATTGCCCTCTTTAAAGTGGCTGGTGCAGCTTCCAGGGATTTTCTGTGGACCTTATGCCCTGAAGAGGGAACAGCTTGAGTCAAGCAGCTTCCCTGCTGAGGAATTTACCTCTGGTCTATTCCCAATTTATCATGGTCACCTGAAGACAGAAGTCCTGCAGAAAGGTGAGCCACCCCTTGAGTGCTGAAGGTCCACTTGTCCCCACCGTGTCCCTTTGATGGGCTTGTATTTGGGAGTTGCATTGCACTCCAGCACTCATAGGGTGTTTTTATTTGCATTTATTATGTTTTTGCAATTTATGTGGTATTCTCTGGGTTCTGGAGCTTTGGGTGTAATTTTGTTTATGTTTCTCATGTTTTGGGTTACTGTTTAGCACTTTTTAAAGTTTAGTGGGACTTTATTAAAATTTGGTGTTCCGCGCCTTTAAGCGCACCTTTTCCCGCTTAGACGCCATTGCTCCTTTACTCTCTATGGGATTTCACAGTGTGGGACATATCTCTGCAACCGCTTGTCACAGCAACTTCAGAGATGGCTCATTTTAATTCTAAGCTCCTGCTCTATCATCCGGTGTATGTTTACAGGGTGTGGGGAGTTCAGGGGGGCTTCGGGCACTGTTTGGGGTACTTCTGAGAGAAAACTACATTTCCCATGAGCGCCCGGTTCACGCTCGTTTCTGATTGGCTGACCTGACGGCCGCCATTTTGTGGTGTTCTTTCTCAGCGAGTATACTACGCAGGGACCGAGCCTTCTCTCCTCTCAGCAGATTAACCCTTCGCTGGCCAGATAAGTCCGTTTTTAGGCATTTCTGGGGTGAAACTTTAATCTTTCACACTTTTACTGGGTGATATTGTTAAGTGGTGTATATTGACGCTGTGAGCATGTCTACTCCACTGGAGCCAGGGGCTAGACCCAAGACTAAAGAGGCTGGGGTGTCTGTTCCCCCCATTGCGATTTGCTCCTCTTGTCACTCTGGGCTGCCTAGAGATTGTTCTGGTGATTTATGCCCTAAATGCACTGATTGTCGTGATAGCAACCCTGGGCTTCCCAGCCATGCTATTGAGCCAACTTGGGTGAAAGAGTTTAAAGCTGCCACTAGGGATCTCAGATCCACACTCCAACTCTTTCCCTCTCAGGTACAGGGGGCTCTCCAGGTTTGGCAGACCCACTCTACTATCAGGACTTCCCTGCCTAAGCCACAGGGAGCTCCTGATGTGTCTGATTCTTCTGAAGAAGAACTATTACAGGATTCTGATGCTGAGGAAGGCACTGTTATTGAGTCTAACAGGTCCATTGGGGACCCTTATGAATGTGACCCTGAGGTTTCTGCTGAGGGTCTGATTAGAGCTGTGTTAACTACGCTCAACCTTCCTCTGACTCAGGAATCTACTCATGATCCAACGGACGTTTTCCAAAAACCATCATAGGCGGTTGTATGTTTTCCAACTAACCCTACCCTTGCCCGTCTAGTCTCTGAGGCGTGGAGGAATCCTGACAAATCCTCCTCAGTGTCTAAAAAGTTTGCTAAACTTTACCCTTTTCCTGAGACTGAACTGGCAAAATGGGTTCATCCTCCCAAGGTGGATGCTCCTGTTTCTAGGCTGTCCAAATCTACTGCTTTAGCTGTCTCTGATGCCTCTGCCCTGCAGGATTGGACGGACAAAAAGCTAGAACTTTCTCTTAAGTCTATTTTTGCCTCCATTGGCACTGCCATGCGTCCAACCTTTGCAGTGGCGTGGGTTAATAGAGCTATTGCGGCCTGGACTGAACAACTGACTGAGGCAGTCCGCCAGGATGCACCGGTATCTGAGCAGTTGCAGCTACTTGCTAACATTACTGAAGCACAAAATTATGTTGCTGATGCTGCCTTTGATGCTGTGCGCATGATGGCGAGGGCCTCCACTTCTTCTGTGGTGGCCAGACGTGCCCTTTGGCTGAAAATTTGGTCTGCTGATACAGCCTCTAAGAAAGCCTTGCTTTCCTTACCCTTTCAGGGGAACTTGCTATTTGGTTCTGAACTTAAGGAAATGATCAGCGAGGCTACTGGTGGTAAAAGTACTCTTCTACCCTCAGTCTTCAAGAAGAAGTTTCCAGCCAAACGCAATCGGTCCTTTCGTTCCTTTCAGACTGAGACACGCTCCACGTCCCAGACGGGTCCGTCCTCTGCGCGCTCCTCCTCCAAGCCCAAGCAGTCCTGGAAGCCCAAAGTTGCCCCCAAGGCCAAAACCTCCAAGACTGCTTCGGCATGACTCACCGAACCCGGGTCCGCATCCGGCAGTGGGTGGACGTCTCCGCATCTTTCGCCGGACTTGGGAGGAGTCAGTGGTGGACCCATGGGTCATTCAGGTGGTATCAGAGGGATACAGGATCCCTTTCTCTTCCCTTCCTCCTTTTCGGTTCCATTTTACTCGTCCTTCTCAGGGACCTACAAAAAGACGTCTGTTCGACGACGCTATTCAGGATCTCTTGGACAAGGAGGTCCTGGAGTTGGTTCCTCCAGAGGACACAGGTTCAGGATTTTATTCCAACCTGTTCGTGGTGGCCAAAAAGGACGGAGGTGCTCGTCCCATTTTGGATCTCAAAGATCTCAATTCCTATGTTGTGAGTTCCCACTTCCGCCAGGAGTCCCTGCGCTCTGTGATTGCAGCAATGTCTCCAGGGGAGTTCCTTGCCTCCCTGGACCTTCAGGATGCTTATCTTCACATCCCTATTCATCCAGAGAGCAGGCGGTATCTCAGAATTGCCTGCCACAGGGGACACTTTCAGTTTTCAGCTCTTCCCTTTGGGCTGACTTCGGCCCCTCAGGTCTTTCAGAGGGTGTTGGGTTCCTTGATAGCTGTACTTCATCAAGAAGGTGTCAGGGTGACCCCCTACATGGACGATCTCCTCCTGAAAGCCTCCTCAGCGGAGCTTCTCCAACGACAACTGCAGCTGTGTATTCACACTCTGAACCGTCACGGCTGGATCCTGAATCTGGACAAGTCAGACTTGGTCCCATCTCAGAGGCTCGTTTTCCTGGGTCTCCTGTTCGACACTCGCCAATGCATGGTGTTTCTACCGGAGGAAGTGGCTCATCAGATAGCCATCCGAGTGGCTGGGATCCTGGAGCTGGTCAGAGTTCCAGTGCCGAAGTTGATGTCTCTGGTGGGGAAGTTCATTTCCACGATCGAAGCAGTACCATTTGCCATGGCTCACTCCAGGGAACTTCAGAGGTTTGTGATCCAGACGTGCAAGAATCATCCAGATCATCAGCATCTGTCAGTCTCTCTACCTCCTCATGTGGAATCGAGTCTGCACTGGTGGTTGGATCTCTCTCATCTCCTGAAAGGGAGATCCTTTCAGGTTCCCTGTTGGACCACGGTTACAACGGATGCCAGCATCCGGGGATGGGGTGCTGTGTTGGGTCGTTTCAGTGCTCAGGGGAAATGGGGACTGGAGGAATCTCTTCTCTCCATCAATGTTCTGGAACTGCGTGCCATCCGGCTTGCCCTGAGACACTGGGAGTCTCAGCTGGAAGGTTGTCCAGTCAGAGTGGAGTCCGACAACGCCACCGCAGTGGCCTACATCAACAGGCAAGGCGGCACAAGAAGTTGCACCGCCTGGTTGGAGGTCAAGGATATTTTATCTTGGGCAGAAGATCACGTGCCTGTCATTTCCGCAGTTCACATTCCAGGCGTAAACAACGTCATGGCAGACTTTCTCAGTCGTCACACAGTCGACAGCGGAGAATGGGCTCTTCATCCAGAGGTGTTTCACCTACTCACCCAGAGGTGGGGGGTGCCTGTAGTGGACCTGATGGCTACCAGACACAACAGGAAGGTGCCGGTGTTTTGCTCCCGGTGGAGGGACCCTCTTGCTCTAGCAGTGGATGCATTGTCAATTCCTTGGGATTTTCCTCTGGCTTACATCTTCCCTCCTCTTCCTCTATTGATCAGAGTCATCCAGAAGTTGAAGCAGGAGCGTTGTCCTGTCATCCTGATTGCTCCAAACTGGCCTCGCCAGTCCTGGTATCCGGAGTTGATGGCCATGTCAGTGGCGGATCCGTTTCCACTCCCTGCCCGTCCGGATTTACTTCTTCAAGGATATCTGTGGAAGGAGGATGTTCAGCATCTCCATTTGATGGCATGGCGGTTGAATCCTCGATTCTAGAGAAGAAAGGATTTTCTCCTTCAGTGGTGTCAACGATGCTCAGTGCTCGTAAGCCTGTGTCCTCCAAGATCTATCATCGTATCTGGGCCACCTTTGTGGCTTGGTGTACTGATCGGAAGATGTCCCTAGAATTTCATCTTCCCACTGTCCTGGCTTTTTTGCAGGACGGTGTTGAGAAAGGGCTCAGTCTGAGTTCCCTCAAAGTCCAGACTTCTGCTTTGTCTGTGTTTTTCCAGGAAAGGATTGCTATCCTTCCTGATGTGAAAGTTTTCTTTCAAGGTGTGACTCATGTTCGGCCTGCCTTCAAGAGTCCTACTCCCCAGTGGGACCTCAATTTGGTGCTGGGAGTTCTCCAGCGACCCCCGTTTGAATCCTTGGCTTCCATTCCATTACGTCTCTTGACTTGGAAGATGGCCTTCCTTTTGGCTATTGTTTCAGTTCGCCGGGTAGCAGAGTTACAAGCTCTGTGTTGTAAACCTCCTTACCTGGTGTTCCACAAGGATAAGGATGTGCTTCGCACTACCAAGGAATTCTTACCCAAGATTGTGTCCGAGTTTCACATCAATCAGGAGATTGTGGTTCCCTCTTTCTGCCCTAACCCTTCATCTGACAAGGAACGAGATCTCCATTTGTTGGATGTGGTGCGTTGCCTTAATTTTTATGTTCATCACACCAAGTGTATCAGGACGCTCTATTCGTCATTCCTGAGGGGCCTAGGGCAGGGAGACCGGCTTCCAAAGTTACCATTGCCTCTTGGATTAAGGCTACTATTCGTGAAGCCTATAAGTTGCGGAATAAGCATGTTCCCTTCCGGGTGACTGCCCATTCCACCAGATCTATTGGGGCCTCTTGGGCCTACAAGAATCAGGCATCTGCTGATCAACTGTGCAGAGCGGCCACTTGGTCCTCTGTGCACACCTTTTCAAAGCACTACCGAGTTGATGTACTGGCCTCAGCTGAGGCCAGTTTTGGAAGGAAGGTCCTGGAGGCAGTTTTGCCTGTCTAGGCCTTCTACTCTGTGGTCCTTAGTGCTTCTTTACTGTTGAGCCCGGTTGGCTCTGGTTCTGTGTGCTGTGTTAGTTCAGGCGTTGTTTTCCCCTGGTTGGTGTCCGTTGACACTTACATTTTGGGCTATGTAATTAACTGGTTCATAGCAGTTCTAGTGACTTGGGCCTTGCGCCTGGTCCTTGCCTTACTTCCCGCCTCTGGGTCAGCTCAATGTTTGTACATCCCAGAGTACCAGTGACCTGTATTGGACGACAGTGAAAATAGGATTTTAGTCTTACCTGTTAAATCCTTTTCACTTAGTCCATACAGGTCACTGGTCTCCCACCCTGTCAAGAGACCATGCTTGGCTCTCCTGTGGCATTCAGTGGGAGACCTTTGGGGCATGCTCACAGGAGTCTTCCTTCTTGCTTACCTATGGTCAGTTTTAGTGTCTCAAATCAATCTAGTGGCTCTGGCCTGAAGGCAGCTTAAGTAGGAGGGGAGGCTCCGCCCACTGCAGTCATTTGCATAATTGTTCCTGCCTATTAAAGGGGCGGATCGCCTCCCAGAGTACCAGTGACCTGTATGGACTAAGTGAAAAGGATTTAACAGGTAAGACTAAAATCCTATTATATATATATATATATATATATATATATATATATATATATATATATATATATATATGCACTTGATCATTTTATCCTTGTTTATTTATACAAGCTACAAAATAATTAATAAGTGCAATGTATGTATGATTAGCCTGTTAATGACCAGATGGGTATGCAATGAATTGCTTCACAGACTAAGGTAATCAAACAAATAAAAGATAGGACTATGTGTGACTTGGGGGGAGGTGCTATAAGGCGTGATAAAGTGTAGATGTTCCTACCCTTCCATAGGATTTGAATCTGTTATTAGGAGTGCACCAGAAGTCTCCTTTTGAACTTCTATCTTCGGTTTCTCTCTTGTCTCTTTTGGTGCTCAAGACAGTGTTTCTTCTGGATATTGTTTATGTTTTGCAGGTAGCCAAACTTCAGGCTTTGTCTTTAAGCCTCCCTTTCTGTTTTTTAATCTAGACTGGGAGGTTTTGCCATGGTTGTTTTGGATTTTCACATCAACCAGGAAATTGCTCTTTCTTCCTTCTGTCCAGCTCTCTCTAATAAACAGAAGAAGGAACTTCATCTGTCTGATGCGGTCAGATGCTTGATGTACTGTATACATCGCACGTAACCCTTTTGGAAATCTGATTCAGGCTGTCTCTAAGTTTAAGGCGACCATTCACTAAGCATATATCCTCAGGGAAAAATCTGTACCCTTTTGGGCCATGGCCAGTTCCACCATGTCGGTGGGAGTATCTTGGTTCTATATGGAGCAGTTGTTTAAGGCAGCAACGTGGTTCGCTCTACATACTTTTGTCAAACACTTCCGATTGAATGTGCTGGCTTCAGCTGAAGCCAGTTTTGGCTGGAAGATATTACAGGCTGTGGTGCTTGTATATATGTCCTGCTTGCTTTTTCTGTTGATTTCCTGTTTGTTTCCAATTATCTGGTTTGCTAGATTAGTGCCCGTTAACACCAGAGGTTCATGTTGTACCAGTTTAGTCCTCTGGATACTGGTGTATGATGGTAGGTTTTTTTTGGTTTTGTTTTTTTTGGTGGATAGGTTTGGTACATGGTAATTGTAAGTACACTAAAATCCTCTAATACTAATATTAATATTACACAATGATTTTGAATGAACTAACCTGCAGTCCTTTAGGAATGTTGTTTGAAACCCAAGTTTTAATCAGTATGAACCCTATTTATTTTTTGGTGATAACGTCTATTTAAACAAATTGAGAGTCACTTATTTTGTTAGATTTTACAATAAAATACATATTTTTATACAGATTCTAGCTTGTAGTACATGATATTTGCATTTTTATTACTATATTAATGTTAGGTATTGATTTAACAAGATTAGGCATAGGTGTTAATTTATATATTGTTTGACATTTTTTTACATTTTAATCATGATTTCCCTGAATATTTTTCAGAACCTCATGCAGGTTTTAAAATAGCATTCAACATGTTTGACACGGATGGAAATCAGATGGTGGACAGAGAGGAGTTTTTGGTGGTAAGTTTATAACACTTTGCAAAACGCGTTGACCACTTCTCTGGTCTGTAAAGTAGATTAGCATTTGTTCTGAGATTCTGCTACTTGCTTCTGATGCACAAATAAAAGACAATGGCAAACCAAGAGGAAGTTTCCAGTTATCTGAAACCCACCACACACACACACAATCTGTTGCCCCTATCAGATCATGGTTCGCTATGAAAATGTTGCGGATTTGTGAGCGTGCATCACAATAGCGCATTTAAAATGTTGTCAAACAGCTTGTAACATCATGGCACATATAAAATGTTGCCATAGTAAAACAACTTTACCCCCATCCTGTCCTATCCTAAGTACCCTAATCTAAGTACCCTAACCCTACCGTAACCTAACTTTAATTAACATGTAAATGTATTTAGGCAACATTGTAAAAAAGCGTCATTTCGACACAAGCAACATTTGTATTGCACCATTATGACGCTCACCATTTACTACTCACTAATGTAATAGGGTGCCTCAGGTCACCAAGAGAGACACACAATGTTTTGTCACCACAATGATGAGAAATGTTTACGTCTGTTATGCATATGCCAGGAGTGGGCTGTTGGCAGCGGTGAATTATGGGAACTGTAGTACAACAACATCCAGAAAGGGCAGCAACTTGGAGTATGAAATGGAATCTGCACTGGATTTTAGAGACCCCTCTCTGGAAGTCCTGGCTTTGCCCCTGAAAGAGGAGCAATTATGGATCAAATCAACAACACCATTGGGAACAAATAAAAAGTCCTCAATTTCTCATTGATTTAAATGGGGATTTAAAAGTATAGAATGCTAGAGGTCTCTAATGCATTTCGAATGGGATAATGGGAATAAAAGCCCCATTTAAATCAATGGGAAATGTTATTTGTTCAATGTGGTCCACTTAGTTCGACCCAGAATTGCTCCACTTTTATTTGTGCATATTGGGCCCCTTAAAAAGATATAAAAAGTAATATTGTAGACCATAAAATAAGAAATCCATGTATCCAATTCCTATCTCTCAAACCTTTATGGTTTGAGAGATAGAGCGTTCTATAGAGCGTTCTATAGTCCACCCTTCTCTTATGTCAGCTGTAAAGCTGACAGAATGAGATTCATTAGAGCCGCAACAGTGCAATTTAAAAAGAGATACTTGTTTGGAACGGTCTGAAAAGTGTGCTTGCAAGCCAAACACACTTTGTAGACTGTTCCAATGAAATATTTCTTTTTAAATTGCACTATTTTGGCTCTGCTGAAGAGCCGCCTGTCGGTCCCCAGTCCAAGAACTCCTGCTGTCAGCTTACAGCTGACGTCAGGAAAAGGGGGGAGGGGGACTTTAGAAAGCTTTATCTCTCAAACCATAAAGGTTTGAGAAATAGGAATCACATTGATGGAATTCTTATTTTATGTTCTACAATATTACTTTTATATAATTAAGACATTGCTATCCCTTTAAGTCCTTTTATGATTTGCACCATATCAAAGTAATTTTTCTTCGTTAAATCCAACCACATCATAGACACTTCTTTGTCATGTTATTAAATCAAAAGAAGAAAAGACAAATTTTTAGGATAAGCAATCAAAACGGATTAAAGTATCCAGAAGGGGGAAATATGAAAATACAGGTTTTGTAATTTGAAGGGAGAAGTCCTGTTGGGGGAGATACACTAAGGTGTGATAAGGGTGTTAAAGTGAAGATAACTTCTCCAGTGAGATAACCTCTCCAGTTCCTGTATTATTCTGTGGAGCAGGTATAGACAACGTGAGGCCTTCCAGCTGCTGCCAGACTACAGTTACTATGATTCCGTGCCAGCCATTGGTCTAGCGAGGCAACAGCTGGAGGTCCTCATGTTGCACATCTCTGCTGTGGAGACTATGCTAATTTCAGAGAACCAGTCCGCCTTAGTAGCATAAGGCTTTTTGTCTAGATTAAGGTAAATGGGAGTTTACTATTAGGAAGTTTTAGTGTTCCCTTAACATCCTAATTGGTTTGAATCCTAATTGAAATGATTAGTCAGAAAGACTCATATTACATGAACACTAACACCAAAAATGAAATAGGTAGATATAATTTTAAATATTACATAATTACAGCTAGCATAGATAAAACATAATTATTCAAAAGTTACAACCCTAAAATATAATCTTAAACATGTGTAAACTGTCCTGTTCAGAGAATATTTATTTAATCATGCTCTGTATTGAGAGATAACAGCTAATGTCAGATAATCAATTATGATTAGAGCCCAGTGCTCGTTATCTTATCTTATTTATATATGTTCCTTGATAAACAAATGGGAGCCCTAGAAAAGGCAGCAATGTCTGCTCCCTTGGAGCATATGTAAGCTTTTAGGCCTCAGAAAACAAATATACAGCATTTTCACATAGACTAGGGGGGGGGGACAGGGTGTTTGAGGCATAACTACAGAGATACAGAGGGTTCATTTGCACTGGGATCCAGCATCCAAGGAGGCCCCATCTGCCTCAGGGTCTCCAATAGGTTCCAGGTCTAGTTTTTGTGATAGGGGCCCTATTATATGTTAGCAGCAGGGGGCCTTCAATGACAAGTTATGCCATTAAGGGTGTTTATGTGTATATATAAAACCCCAGTTCATTTTTAAGAATTAATGGTCCTTTTAATTATTAATCCAGCCAGCTACTAAATAATATTTCAGTGCATTGAAATGTGAAGTTATTGAGATGAAGGTCTCCTTATGAGACCCACGCAAGGCTGTGGATCAGTATGTAGGGTGTACATTGCTATTGTCTTGCAAGAGGGAAGAAGAGAAGACACAGCCATTCTGTGGATTAGATGTGCTTCCTTAAAGGGATAGTAATACTTTCAAATTACTAATCCCCATATCGTAGCTTTGTTAAAAAGAAACTTGTTGCCCCCAGTGTCATCTCTCAAACCCTTATGGTTTGAGAGATGATAGCGCTTAAAGTCCCCTCCCCTCCCCCTTCCCTGACTGAACGCTGACTGCAGGGATATCCGGAATTACTTACATCAGGTGGCTCTGCAACTGAGCCAAAATCGCGTTTATAAAAAATAAATCTTTCACTAAAATGGTCTTCTACGTGTGCTTGCAAACCAAGAAAGAATTATATTTTATAAACCCGATCTTGGCTCAGCTGCAGAGCCGCCTGATGCACATAAGACTGTCGTACGACAGCTTCCCCTGCAGTCAGCGTTCAGTCAGGGAAGGGGGAGGGAGGGGGGAACTTTGAGAGCTATCATCTCTCAAACCATAAGGGTTTGAGAGATGACACTGGGGGCAATAAGTAGACGAGAGAGATAGATATACAGAGAAAAGAAGAGAGAAGAAATAAGAAGTGGTATTCTAATAGCTTACTAATACTTGTAACCATATAAACAGCATTGCAGTGACTCCACCCCAGTCCCAGAATAGTACAATCACACATTTCCCAGGTATCGACAAACAAAGAGTACATCATAGTCTACAAATAGACAGAGTGTTACAGAATTGGGTTATGTCAATGATGAGTCAATATGTAGGTTTCGTAGGTCTAACCAGGAGGTGTACCTGAAGCTGTGTACATATTTTGTTCTGCCCTCCGTTTCCTTGTTTTGCAGGGCTAATATCCAGTGAATTTTCATATAACAGATCATCAGTTCTGTCCAAGGACTAAACTTGGGGGGCCTCAGCCCAATGGTGTAGTATATCATTCACTCCAAGCAGTATGATAAAATCTAGTAGTGTTTGGTTAATATTACCTTGGAATTATAAATACCTAAGAGAAATGTGGGGTAGTTAAAGGCTACAGAAAGGGAAAGTTTGCGGGTACAAAAGTGAGCAATTTTTGACTGCAGTTTATAGACCTTAAGGTATGAGTGCAGCATATGAAGTTTGGCTTGGGATTGGTTACATGTAAGTAAACAATAGGAGGGGGCTACTTCAATGGGGGCTGGGGGACTCCATGGAAAGAGACAGATTTAGAAAATGGGGCATTTTTCATTTGGAGGAAGACAGGGATGGGGGTTTGATAGAAGGTGTTACAAATAATCGGGTGTGATCTGAAACAAGTATATTATTTATTTGACATCGGAGTTTCCTGATGGAATGCTATTTGGGTCTGAAGTTGCTTTCTCTGTCGTCCAATAAACGTTACAGGTAACTTTGGGAAGGTGACCGCCCCTTTAAGTAGGCAGGAACAATTCTTGAAAAGAAGTGCAGGGTGAAGCCTTCTTTCTCTCCTTAGCTGTGCACCAACCATTCCCCAATCAGTTAGATTTGTTCCTTGAACAGGAAAGGCAAGAGAACAGTTCTGCTTAGTTTTTAGACACAATTATTGTGTTCTGTTAGATATGGAATACCACCATTAGGCGGATTACCATAGCTGACATTCCAATGATGGATAGCTCAGTTTCCAGGTATTGTTGTGGACCTTTCAGCCCTGAGAGTAAAATCTTGCGTGACAAGTGCTTTCCCTAGGAGAATGCCCACTGAGGCTTTTTCTTTACAAATGGTAATCTGAAGACCGAAGACCTGCTAAAAAGGTGAGCAACCCTTTGAGTGCTGAGGTCCACTTTTCCCACGCTTCCCCTCCGCACAGGGGTTTCCTTTGGAGTTCATATTACATACTCCTGCAGTCATTGGGTGTACATGTTTGTCCGTTGGGTTTATGGAGTTTTGGGTTTCTGTGGTACATTACCCCCTCGCTTGCCACTTTGGGCTCTTTTGAGGTATTATTACACTTTTCCCCTTCGGTTAAGTGTTTTTTACTGTCACTCTGGTGAATTTTAAGTGTTTTTTCAACTTTTGGATTTGCTTTTACTATACACTATACATGGAACTTTACACTTTGGGACATATCTCTGAAACTGCTCCAGGTTGTGACTTCAGAGACGGCTCTTTCTGTTTGTCTACCCTTGTCCTGTCATCCGGTTTACGTTCTGAGTGTATTGGGGGGCTCAGGTTGCTTCGGGCACTGTTATTGGGGTACTTGAAGGGAAAACTACATTTTCCATGAGCGCCCGCTTCGTGGGCTATTTTCTGATTGGCTCCTGAGCGGACGCCATTTTTTAGCTTTTCCTTCACGAGTATCCTACTCAGGGCTTGGACTGTTCCTCTCTCCTCAGCAGATTAACTCTTCGTCTGCCAATTAAGTGCATTTACACAATTTCTGGGGTGGAAATTTAATCTTACACACAGTGTTTGGGTTTTTTCCTCAGACATTTAATACCCTGTTAGGATGTCAGACCAGTTGGGACTTGGGGCTGGACCTAAGACTAAGGATACTGGGGTGTCTGTGACCCCCATTACGCATTGCTCCTCATGTCAGTCAGGGCTTCCTAGAGAATACTCAGGTCATTTGTGCCCTTCATACGCTGTTGCCCCTGCCTCTCCACCAGGGACCTCCAGCAATGTGCTAGAGCCACTGTGGATGCAGGAGTCCAAGGCTACTACTGAAGAGTTAAGTTCTACCCTGCAACTCCTTCCTAACCAATTAAAGGGGGTTTTCCAGTCTTGGCATCCCCCTACTTCATTCAGGTCTTCTGTGCCTACACCACAGGGTGTACCTGATGTGCCAGATTCCTCTGATGAGGAATTGTTGGTGGACTCAGATGAGGGTGGATGTTCTGAGGAAGCTTCCTCCCAATTCTTTGAGGACCATTTTGAAGCTGACCCTGAACCATTGGCTGAGGGCCTGATCAGGACAGTCCTCAATACTCTGAACATTCCTCCCATTTCTGAAAACCTAAGGACCCTTCTGATGTATTTCAGATGCCTAAGAAGCAGAGTACCTTTTTTCCACCTAATCACACTCTTGACCAGCTTGTCTTAGACAAGTGGAAAACCCCTGACAAGACATCTACCTTGTCCAGAAAGTTTGCTAAGCGGTACCCCTTCTCAGAAGCGGTGCTAGCTCAGTGGGATCAAACCCTAAGATGGATGCCCCAATTTCCAGGCTTTCAAAATCCACGGCTCTGCCAGTGGCGGATGCCTGTGTTCTCAAGGATTGAACTGATAGATAACTTGAGACCCTTCTAAAAGCCATCTTTACTACTTCAGGTGCATCCCTGCGTCCCTCCTTCACCTCTGCTTGGGTGAACAGAGCTCTTGCTGTCTGGACTGAGTAGCTTACTATTGCGGTCTGTCAAGGTGCACCCACAACTGATTTGCTGTGACTTTTGGCCAACATTTCTGAAGCTCAGCATTATGTGTTTTCAGCTATTTTTGACTCTATTCGCTTGATTGCTTGGGGTTCATTCATAACTGTGGTTGCCAGACGTGTGCTCTGGCTTAAGATCTGGTCTGCGGATATCATGTCTAAGAAATCCCTGCTTTCACTGCCATTTTTGGGAACTTCCTTATTTGGGCCAGAGCTGAAGAGCCTCATTAGTGAGGCTACTGGGGGAAAGAGCACTTGCCTTTGCCTTTGGTTTCTAAGAAGAAAGATCAGGTCAGACAGCATCGTCTTTTTCGTACCTTTCAGACTAAGGCGCGTACCATGTCCCAGGCAGTACCCCAGGCTCCATGCACCTCCAAGCCCAAACAGCAGTGGAGACCCAAGCAGTCCTCCATCAAGCCCAGGACCTCCAAACCTGCTTTGGCATGACTCAGCGAACCCCGGACCCCGCGCACCAGTGGGCGGCCAGCTCCACCGTTTCCTCAGTGTCTGGACAGACACTATGGGGGATCCGTGGGTTTTACAGGTAGTTTCAGAGGGGTACAGGATCCCTTTCACCTCTCTTCCTCCGTTCAGGTTCTTCACCTCTCACACTCCTCAGGGAGTGGAGAAGCGTCGTCTTTTCAATGGCTCCATCCAATGCTTTTTGAACAAAGAAGTTCTGGAACCAGTTCCCGAATTGGAAATGGGTTCAGGATTCTATTCCAACCTGTTTGTAGTTTCCAAGAAGGATGGTGGCTGCTGTCCGATATTGGATCTCAATTCCTTCATAGTTAAGTATCATTATCACCAGGAATCTCTGAGGACGGTGATCGCGACCATGTGTCCTGGGGAATTTCTTGCTTCTCTCGACCTTCAGGATGCCTATCTGCACATAGCTATCACTCAGCTCTTCCCTTTGGTCTGACTATGGCCCCCCAAGTCTTCACTTGTGTCCTAGGGGCTCTGGTTTCTTTCATGCACAGAGAGGGCATCATAGTTACTCCATACATGGACGACTTGCTCCTGAAGGCTCACTCTTTGGAACTCCTTCAGCATCAGGTTCAAGCCTGTATACACACTCTCACCCATCATGGATAGATCCTAAACATGGGCAAGTCGGACGTCACTCCATCTCAGAAGCTGGTCTTTCTGGGCCTTCTGTTCGACACCCTGAAGGGCATAGTATTCCTCATGGACGACGTGGTTCACCAGATCACCCACAAGGTGTCGGCAGTCCTGACAACCTATCAAATTCCTGCCAGGAAGTTAACATCCCTAGTGGGGAAGTTGATATCTACCATAGAGGAGGTACCATTTGTGATGGGTCACATGGGGGAGCTTCAGAAGTTTGTGATCCAGGTCTGCAAGGGCAACACGGATCTTCTGAAGAAGTTGGTGTCTCTACCCCTTCACTTGGAGCTGAGTTTGTCATGGTGGCTAGACATCTCCAATCTGATGAAGGGCAGGCACTTCCTGATACTCTTCTGTACCAGCTGGGGAGTGATCCTGGGTCACCTGAATGCCCAAGGTTGGTGGTCAACAGTGGACTGTCTCCTTCCCATCAATGTTCTGTAGCTTTGGGCGATATTTCATGCTCTCAGGTACTGGACATCTCATCTAGAAGGCTATCCAGATCGAGTCCAGTCCAACAATGCCATGGCCGTGGCGTACATCAACAAACAAGGCAGTACAAGAAGTCTCGCGGCTTGGTTGGAGGTCTAGGCCATTTTATCTTGGGCAGAGGAACATGTTCCTGCCATATCCACCGTTCATATTCCTGGAGTAGACAACGTTCTTGCCGAATTCTTAAGTCGACACACAGTAAACAGAGGAGAGTGGGAACTCCACAAGGACGTCTTCAACCTCATTGTTCAGTGTTTGGGACTTCCCCGTGTCGACCTGATGGTGAAAAGACACAACCAGAAGGTTCCATTGTTTGGTTCCCGCTGGGGGGGCCCTCTAGCTCTAGCAGTGGATGCCATGTCGATTCCATGGCACTTTCCTCTGGCGTACATCTTTCCTCCCATTCCCCTACTTTAGAGGGTGTTGAGGAAACTACGCCTGGAGAGATCTCCTGTCATTCTGATTGCTCCATTCTGACCTCGTCAGGCCTGGTTTCCAGAGCTCCTGGACCTATCTGTGGCAGACCAGACTTACTTCTACAAGGTTATCTGTGGAAGGAGGATGTGGATTGCCTCGGTTTGACGGCATGGCAGTTGAATACTCACTATTGAGAAAGAAGGGTTTCTCTTCAGGAGTAGTTGCAACTATGCTTCTTGCTCGGAAGCCTGTTTCCTCTAAGGTGTACCACAGAGTCTGTTCTACTTTTCACTCTTGGTGTGTGGATAAGGATCTTTCCTCTCAAGACTTTGACCTTCCTACTATCCTGTCTTTTTACAGGACGAAATGGACAAGGGGCTCAGCCTGAGCTTCAGGTTCAGACTTCTGTGCTCTGTGTTTTCTTCCAGAGACATATCACCATTCTCCCAAATGTCAAAGTCTTCTTTCAGGGTGTCGCTCATGTTCGCCCTGCCTCCATGAACCCTGCTCCTCTGTGTGATCTTAACTTGGTTCTGGGAGTCCTTCAGCGCCCTCCCTTCAAGTCTTTGGCTACTATTCCTCTTCGTCTTTTGACTTGGAAGATGGCCTTCCTCCTGGCGATTGTTTCAGTTTGCAGAGTTGTCGAACTGCACACGTTGTCCTGTAAACCACCCTTTCTGGTGTTTCACAAGGACAAGGTGGTTCTTTGCATGTCCCAGGAATTTCTTCCAAAGGTGGTCTCTGAGTTCCATACCAATCAGGAAATCGTAGTGCCTTCTTTCTGTCCTGACCCTACTTCTGACAATGAGTGGGATCTCCACTTGTTGGACGTGATGCACTGCCTCAAGTTTTATGTGCATTGCACTGAGTCTATTCATCAGTCTGACAAGCTCTTTGTCATTCCTGAGGGTCCCAGGGCTGGTAAACCGGTGTCCAAGGTTACTATAGCCTCCTGGATTAAGTCTACCATTTATAAGGCTGTCACGGTTTGTTACGACTCTCAGACAAAAGGTTAGGTAAAAACACAAATTTATTGAGAAAATTTAAAATAATCCCATAGGGTTTCATACACGTACATACAACACATAAATAGCAAGGTACAATGGTAATATGGAATCAGACTCTACCGGCCCATGCCAATATACCGGGCAGGGCAGCCTGAGAATGCAATGGAAAGATGGCTCTACCGGCCTTGCCAATATACCGGGCAAGGCCGCCAGACAATAAAGAGGGTGATACAGGCTCTACTGGCCCTGCCAATATACCGGGCAAGGCAGCCTAACGGATAACCAGCTGAATAGACCCTACCGGCCCTGCCAATATACCGGGCAAGGCAGTCTGAAGGACACAATGGACTAGGTTCTACCGGCCCTGCCAATACCGGGTAAGGCAGCCAATAAATGGAAATACAATAGGCTCTACCGGCCTTACCAACATAGTTTGTATAATACAGCCGCAAGGCTTTGGAGCGAACCAGCGCCCGCACGCTGGGAACCAACTGAGTTTTGTATAATACGGCCGCAAGGCTTTGGAGCAAACCAGCGTCCGCATGCTGGCAACCAACAGAGTTTTGTATAATACAGCCGCAAGGCTTTGGAGCGAACCAGCGTCCGCACGCTGGGAACCAACAGAGTATTGTATAATACAGCCGCAAGGCTTTGGGGCGAACCAGCGTCCACACGCTGGGAACCAACAGAGTTTTGTATAATACAGCCGCAAGGCTTTGGGGCGAACCAGCATCCGCACGCTGAGAACCAACAGAGTTTTGTATAATACAGCCGCAAGGCTTTGGAGCGAACCAGCGTCCACACGCCGGGAACCAACAGAGTATTGTATAATACAGCCGCAAGGCTTTGGAGCGAACCAGCGTCCGCACGCCGGGAACCAACAGAGTATTGTATAATACAGCCGGAAGGCTTTGGAGCGAACCTGCGTCTGCACGCTGGGAACCAACAGAGTATTAAAGGCTGGTGTCGTAAGACAGTGAAGCAAACCAGCGCCCGCGCGCTGGAACCAACTGACTGGAATGTCGCCAAGCGACCGATGAACAATGTCGCCATCGCTGAGGAAACAGCTACAGGAACAACAGGAATCAGTGTTGTAGTCCAACCGGATCAGGAACGGTAACGGAGATCAGAGGCAGGAAGCAGCACTACAGGAGACTCAACCGGAACAGGACTGGAATCAGCACAGCAGGCCACAACACTGGAACAGCATGAACTCAGAAACACAGCTACTCAGGAGCAGCAGAATGGCCAATGAAGCTTTCTGTAGCATGGTGGAAATGAAATCCTCAGAGACACCACGAAAAGGCCACTAAAGGGTGCCCAGGCTAGGTTTAAATAGGCAATATGAGGCGGGCCAAAGGCGCACAGCCAATGGGAGCCCCCTACAGGTGACAGACATATCAAAGCAGCAATCACGGGCACCGTGATAAAGGCCTACAAACTCAGGAAGAAGCCTGTTCCATTTTGCGTCATGGCTCATTTCACCAGGTCTATTGGAGCCGCTTGGGCCATAAGAATCAGGCTTCTGCTGATCGGTTGTGTAAGGCGACCACTTGGTCGTCTGTGCACACCTTCTCTAAACACTACCGTGTTGATGTCCTAACATCGGCTGATGCCAGCCTTGGTAGAAGGGTCCTAGATGCAGTCTTGCCTGTCTAGGGTTCCTTCTTTCTTTCTAGTATCCTTCACTGTGGAGCCCGTTTGGCTCTAGTTCTGTGTGCTGTGTTACAATTTCTGGTGTGTTACTCGCCAGTTTAGTGTCTGTTGATACTTTTTCTTATAAGGGCCATCCTATGATCTGATTGGTTCATGTGGGCTCTGGTGACTTTGGGGACCGGCGCCTGGTCCTTGCCTTCATTCCTGCCTCTGGGAAATTTAATGTTGGTACATTCCAAAGTTACCTGTAACCTATATTGGATGACAGATAAAAGCGTAATTTAGTCTTACCTGTTAAATCCTTTTCTCTTAGTCCATATAGGTTACAGGTCTCCCACCCAGTCAATGGACCATGCTTGGTTATCCTGTGACCAACCGTAGGAGTTCCTTCAGGTTCATGCTCACAGGATCTAACAGGTTGGAGATTGCCTGGTACACAGCTAAGGAGAGAAGGAAGGCTCCACCCTGCACTTCTTTTCAAGAAATGTTCCTGCCTACTTAAAGGGGTGGTCGCCTTCCCAAAATTACCTGTAACCTGTATAGACTAAGAGAAAAGGATTTAACAGGTAAGACTAAAATCCTCTTTTAGGTGTGTAAAAATTTTGCTCCTTTTAACAGGGCTGCAAAATCCCCCTACATTCCAGGAGGTAAAAATCAATTGATGTGGGCGAATATTTGGAGTTGGAGTGGGAAGTAGTGTATCTAGCATGAAAATGTGGTCTTAAGAACCAGAAACCTCTCCCAGCCAGGAGGCTCCCATTGAAAGTGCTTCTGGGAAATATATAAGGTTCATCCTGCAAATAAAACTGGGAGAAAGTTGCTACAAGAAGAAACAAAAAAAAATCTTAACAGAGTAGTGAAAACATGAAAGAAAAAACATACATCAGCCTGGTATCTATCAAAGACAAAGGCACCTATTCTACATTAAATAACATTACAGTTCTAAGAGATCTGCTTTGCCCATAATCACTGATCCCACGGGCAACTCCCAATCAACTTTCCTTCACCCTTAAAGCAGTCTAATTCCTAAAACATAAAAGAATCACATGAGGCATAAATAGCCAGACTGATCAACCTGTATAAAGGAAAAGAAAGATTAGCATACAGTGATAAACCAACATTATCGAGTTTTGTACCTGTATAGTATACACTGGGTATGCTAACTCGCCGGGTCTGTGCATCAAGTGCAGTCTCCATTGTAAAAGGTAAATGGCTGACAGAAGATCTAGTGGAGTATAGTAACACATACCACTAGGTCAACATCCATCATGAAGCACTGAAAATATGCCCCATATGCCTTGGCCAAACTAAACCGCAATAAGTAATATCGCATATATAACAACCTGTAGAAAAAAAGCTAGCACACAGTGATAAACAAACACTTCTGCATTTTGTTTAAGTACAGTATATATCATGGGCATTGTCTCACCGAGCCAGGGTATCTAGTGTAATCATTATTGTAGAAGCAAAAAATCAGTGTCTAGCAGAAGGTGTATAAATGCATACACCCAAGTCAGTATCCCTCATGGAGTGTTGACGAACTGTCCCTCTGCCCTGGGACAGATTAGGTGACTAGTCAAATAATTAGCTGTAGGTCTAAAGATTTGTGTGAACAAAAGGGGCTCATCATGGGATAAAAAAATGGACCAGTCAATGATTCTGGGGTGCTGCTGCAATATGATCAGTGAACAATGGGGTATGTAACATATGAACCCACCAATTGGAGGGGGAGTTTTCTAATCTTAGCTCATGGTTTAGAGGCATAAGGCATCACACAGAAATCTACGGCCCTAACACAGACCCACTTGGTATTGCTATGTGTCCAGGCTTTCTGGTTTGTCAAACAATAAGGTAGATTAATTGGTTAGGATCTTGGGGCATGCCATGTAGACCAACATAAATTTAATATTCTTAACAAAGAGATGCTTGCAGACCTCAGAAAGTGCCTTTTGTTTAGAGGAGACCAAAGCAGGGATATTTTGGAAAAGTAACAACTGCAATCCCTGATGCTCCTGGCTTTTAAGTTTCAGATATGCTGTCAAGATGTGCTCTTTGTCAGAGTAATTGAATAGCTGCAAAATTAATGGTCTGACCCTTTGTTTGATATTAGGGATGTGTGAGCCCAGTCTGTGGGCAGGTTCGATTGTAAGAGATTTGTAAGAGTTCTCCAGAGCCAGCTTTTTGGGAGTTTAAATTTCAGAAAGTCCCAGAGTTCCTTTCCTTTAAGTGATTTACGAAGACCCACAATTCTCAGATTATTCCAATGGCTCCAAATCATCTATCTTCTATAGCAGTAAATTTGCTTTTTTTCAATAGTGGAAACAGAATGCTTGAGCATGTCAACGATTTGTTCACAGGCATCTGTTATTGTCTACATTACTGTAATATGTTCAGTATGACACTTAATTTCGGTTAGAAGTTCATTCATGGAAACTTTGTTAACAAACAGTTTTTTATTGAAAATAGGCATTAACATATCAGTAAATGTTACACATGTAGCTGTGGCTAATATATTGTGCTTGTCGTCTGGTTGCGAAAAAACTGTATCCCCTCTTTGGTCTTTCACGCAGTCATGGAAGTTTGGTTAGGTTTGCCATAGTCAAAAACTTTTCCATAAATCTATAAAATAGTTGATCTGAACTGTAAATTTTATAGGTTCATCAACACTTTTTGGCTTTTTTTTCTGTACTGGGCTATATTGGGTATTTAATGGAGGTGGTATGCACTATAAGATAGTATTGATAAAGATTCCATTGAAATAGAAACCTATTCTTAATAAATAGCATTTGATTGAAATGTGGAAACGTCCTAGGAGTTCTGATTCTATAATCTCTCTCTTTTTTCTAGTAGAAAAGGACATAAAGGGATAGTAATGCTTAAAATGTAAAAAAAAAATATGTTGTAGGGTTTATCCCCCTGAGTAAAACAAGAGTACTCCCACTGCTGAAAGGTGTTTCATTCAAAAGTTATTCATTTTCAAAGTTGAATTTTTTAGGTGCAATATCACAGTGGCCTGAAATTGTACAGTGGCGCTGTTGCTACACCGTCCTATGGAGATTTATGGTCCCGGGACCAGAGCTGTCCATAGGATCGTGTAGCAACAGCGCCACTGTACAATTTCAGGCCACTGTGATATTGCACCTAAAAAATTCAACTTTGAAAATTAATAACTTTTGAATGAAACACCTTTCAGCAGTGGGAGTACTCTTGTTTTACTCAGGGGGATAAACCCTACAACATATTTTTTTTTTTACATTTTAAGTATTACTATCCCTTTAAAATTATAAGCCCTGTATATATATATATAAATAGATTAGTGCAGTCCGTACACATATACGCAGACCCTAGTAGCCAATGTTGTGGTCCTCTACTGTAGTTGAGTTTCACATGCCTAAAATGCTAGAGAAGTTTCCAACGCGTTGTACGTTATGAAAAAAGGAGAATAAAATTAAAAATGTAAATATAAATTTTATTCTTGTTATACTGGTAAAGAGAAGCTAACAATTATTTGCACTTAAATAGCAGGGATATGATTTCATCTGTAGGAAAGTAAATTTATGATGCCAGCAGAAGTCATGTTCTTCTTAAGTCTTGTTTTTTTAGAATTTCAAGAAGATATTTATGCTTAATTACCCAGTGTTTATGATGGACATATGCCAAGATTTGAACTGATTATTCTGCTAATCCAAGGAATAAAATATTACTCACAACTGTGTTTCTATCACAGATTTCACTACTCCTGCCAGAAGTCTCAATGTATTTGTTTATGTTGTCTGGCAAGAAGAAATTAAGTAGGTTTGGGAGAAATATTCTATGATCAGTAACACTGCTATGTCTTTAGCCCTTCTGTATTTGTTATAAACATGGATTTAGTTATCACTTTACAGTATAGGATTATATATTTGGTAATATATTATTTATATAACAAATTATCACTATAAACATAGCTTCATTTTTTAGTCTAAAATTAGTTAATTTTGACAAATCAGAAAGGACAGTTAAAAAAGTTATTATAAATGTGTGATTGTTCTCATACATTCTTATGCTCTTTTTGCCTTGCTTTCCGAGTCAACATAAAAAACAATTCAATGGGGCACATGCCAAGAAGGAAAGCACATTGTTTGAGCTATAGCTCATTATACAATTCCAATTAAAAGGAATGTGAATATTCCACAACGGAAAATAAATATAGCCTTTTATTCAAGGAACAGTAAAGTCATGAGCGATGCTTTACAGGGTGATATTTTTAAGCTCATGGCAGCAGTTTGTAAAGTACCTTATTTTACCCTGCATGTCCTCCATTTGCACCTCTTTTTAACAGCAAGATTCTAATACACTGCTCATATATTAAATTTACTACTGCATCTTCTTCCTTGTAGACATATCATTAAAGGAGCAGTAAACTTTTTTTTATGAAAACACATATTTTACAGAGCATTTCTTGCTGAATAAAACAAGGTCACTCCCATCGCTGTCAGATGTTTTATTCAAAAATTATAGCAGTTTAAATAATCAGGAAGTGAATTTACTGTGTTTACTTCCTGATAGTTCTAACTGACAGGAAGTGACAGGTAGTTTCTATCACATTCTATGGAGAACTGTATGTCTGACTTTTCTGACTTTCCTCTCCCTTAGACTCTAACAGGAAATCTAATTAGAATTTGAGCACTAGAGGGCACTGTTAATGTAAAAAAATGGGTTTTAAAGGGATAGTAATGTTTCATAATAAAAACAGCTCTAATTAATCATCATAGTATTTGGACTTTGGAGAGTGTTATTTCAGTTCTGTCAGAGTTGTAGTTCAGGAGTAATTCAGTGACAAAGTGTCCCCCTCCCACCCCTTTTACTGATGTAACACTGCTCAGCCAAAGCAGAAGGGAGGTGCCCAGGTAGATTGCACAGAGGGACAATCTTCAATTAAGATAAGGGAAAGACCCGAAAAGCTTGTCAAGGGGGGTAGGTCCTCCATTGTTTTCATATAAATAAGATTGTCCCCTGCTGTTATCTGTCTGGTCTTATAACCAGATTCACATCTGAGAAGAGATGGCTTACACTAGGTAAAAGGGGCGGGGAGGGGAAACTTTGCTTGTGAATATCTCTTAAACCATAAAGGTTTGAAAGATAAGACTTATATCATTCTTCATGTTTTTTTTAATGCCTACAAAATAAAATAAAGTTAAAATGAGATATTACTATCCCTTTAACTGTAATAACTCTGGAAATATAAATCTCTCAGCAGTGGGAGTACTCTTATTTTACTCAATAGGAAAATCCCAACAATATATATTTTTTCATAAAAAAGTTTACTGCTCCTTTAAACAGTAGTCTTTTGCAACTCTAATCCATTTTAAAATGCAGCCATATTTATATGCACGTAACTCACTTACAAGTAATCTGCTTCTCCACTATGCAGATTATTCCAATGTTCTGCATTTTCGTCCTTAATAAAATTATAATTACTCTCAACTCTCCAATTATCTGCAATACACTGGAGTCTTCAGTAGCATCCAAAGGGGTACTCATTATACCTGGGAACATGTTCTTCCCATGCCCCTAGAGAACTAAGAAAGGCTGGAGCGGGAGTGTTCTACAGACTCAGTTTGCTTAATATATCAGCAGGGATTAAGTGGGATGGGTTGGATTTGGGAGGAGGTAATCAGAGTTTACCCTAAAGGTGGGCCTGACTGGATGCAGAGTAGGTTACTCTAGAGAAAGAGGGCTGTCCCTGGAGAACTTGTAATGAACTGAAGGCAGATGTGGAGAGTTTCCAGGTATGGAAATCTTGCTGGTAACACTTACATCTCAGCATCTTCACTAATTATTCACATCAAGAGAATCTCTACTCCATCAATGATTTGCATATATATGTGACTCCAGCTGTATTGTGAATACTGGGATATTAGCATGTAATGTGGAGTAAGTAATACTTATTTAAGCTGCACCAGGAAATGTGGAAGAAAGAACATTTGGAATGTCCTACTCTATTCCACTGACTGATATTTGCAAACACTTTGTATATGCATATGCCACATACCTTCATAGCTGGACAACTGCCTCTGTCATTTCTTCTTTTTAAAAAAAAATACTGTGCCTCCCACTAATTTGCTACTGGATCTAATTTGTAGACTCGTCCCCCTATCTAATAATGTAGCTGTTTCTTGATGCATTGATGTTCTGCTGAGTCCAGCTGTCCCCCAAATGATGCTGCATTTCTGGGTTCAGAAGAAGGAATCATGTAATCACAGGCAATTGCCTACAAAACATAGTGGGCACTGGGTGTCTTCAAGCCCTAGGCCAAAATAGTCTTCTGCCAATGCTAGGCATTGACCCTCTTCGTGCCCTGGCTAGGTGATAGTGTTGCTAGTGCCTGGTATTGTTCCACTTTAAGAACTGGGCTAGGTGATTCTGATGCCAGTGTCAGGTATTGTCCCTCTTCAAGCACTGGGTTGGTTAAGTTTTCTCTCAGTTCTGGGCACTGGAACTCTTGAAGCACAGGGTTAACCAAATCTGCTGCTGCAGCTGAACATTGGCTCTCTTCAAGTACTGGACTTGGCAATGGCAGGACAGGCTGTGTCATGGACATGGTGTAAACATAACAGTCTATGGCACCAGGCAAGATGCAGGCAGCAAAGGATTTTGCAGCAGAAAAAAGTTACAGGAACAACAGGCTTTGGCACAGTGCAAGATGTAGACAGGACAGACCATAGCACTGGAGGAGTTGTAGGCAGGACCAGCTGCACAGCCCTAACTTCTTGAGCCAAATTATTTTCATCATGATCAAGCTGGAGTGGTTGACTGGGTGCAAAAGCAAAGCTGGATACTGTTGGCTGAGCAGCTGCTTGAGTCTCTCTCTCTGTGTGCTTTTGGTCATCAAGATCCGTGTCACAAGCTTCAGGAAAGTTTTAGTTTTTTCAGCACAGTTCTATTCACTGCCATCACAGCATTTGCCCATTCAAATGCTTTGTCCTTTAACAAAAGGGAAATTATGAGCTGAACTTTAATTTCCTCAGTTTCCTCTCTAAAAAGGTTGTTTTGTGAGGACACTATAGAGTGGTCCTTGAACATTGAGAACCACCAATCACCACCACCAAATCTCTCCTGGGAATCCCATTTTGGGACTGGATTGGCTGGGATATTGCAGTTCCAAGATGACTCACTGTTGAACTTACAGGAGAACTGCTCCAGCAGTCTCCATGATTGGCTTGATCATTCTGTAATAGTAACTCAGTGACTAGAACATCAGGATGACACACTATACTGTGACACAGAGTTTAGCAAGGATGTAGAGGACAAAAGTCTACAGACAAACTGGAACAGTATGTGGCCAGTGTGAGTGCAGAATGGGTTGGGTTCAACACACACAGAGTGTCATAGTCCACTGTACAGATTGCCAGTTGCCCTACCTGTGGCCTGATCCAGTGTTCACTCCAACTCTTGTTATCACCTGGTCTCTTTATAGAACTGTTTCTTCCTTGCAATGGTCCTTGCTCAAAGTTTGGCCCTGTCATCTGTATACTGCTGCTATTTGCTCCTGCTCTCCAGTTACTGACTGACTTTTTGTTTCTGACTATGCTTTTGTTTGTTCCTGCATTGATCCACTGCTGCTGTGCCAGTCCTGTTGCTGAAACAACTGTTCCTGACTGCAGCATTGTTTGCTGTTTATTGCTGCATTGATCCACTGTTGCAGTCCTACACCAGTCCACATTCAGCTACAGCTCATGGTATTGTTTTCTGTCTTTTCCTGTATTGATCAGCTGTAGTCCTGCACCAGTCCACAGTATTGTTTGCTCCTGTTTGGATCTGAAGTTAGTGAACTGAACCTGTTCTAATTTTTGTTGCCTTATATTACTTGTTGCAGTTTTCCCTGTGGCTTTTAATCCAGTCCTGTTCCAGTTCGTCCTTGTCTGAGTCTGCTTGTGCTTCTTCATGCTAGCTTCAGCCTGGTTATTGCCACTGGTGTGCAGCACTCTTCGACTTCTTCCAGATGTCTGTGTTGCCCCTGCTTCTCAGTTGCTGTTGTATGCTTCAGTATTGAGAACAACTGTACCTTTATGCATATGTGATGCGGAGTCATGTTCAGGTGGCTCTCTAGTTGTGCTGCTATTGATGCCTACCTCTGCACTGCCACCAGTATTCTCAACCTGTTCTGTAGCTTGTCTCCAGTGAGCCCATTTTGTGTCCAGTCTCTGTATTGCAGCCAGCTATTTTTTCTAGTGTTCACCTCCTGTACTGCAGTCTGTCCTCAGTCATATTGGTTGGTGCATGGAATATTTTATTTATTTTTATTTAGAAAATGTTTTACCGGGATGAATACATTGAGATTTCTCTCATTTTCAAGTATGCCCTGTAGTGTTGTACAGCAAAGAGTTGCATATTTGCAAAGTTGACTTTAGAACTCCAGTTGTGACCATTTCTACAGACCCTGCCCAGTCATCCTGGGTAATGTCAAGCTCAACTGGTCTGTGCTACCCATCCTTGTTGTTAGCACCTTTACCTGGCTTCTGCCTCAGGAAGGATGTGCAGTGGTTTGTCAATGCACTATAGCACAGCTCCCCAGCATCTTTCAAGTCATAGGGGCATCAGAGCCAGGCACCATGACACAGAATCAACCTGGAGCAAGATCAGGATGGTCCAGAATTGGTATACACAACATCAGTCTGGAGCATGGTCAGGACAGGCTGGGTTTGGTATACAGAATTACAATTAATTCTGGATCAAGACTGAGACTGAAACAGAATTGAGAACTGACGCTGGAACAAATTTGAGACTAGAGCAGGTCTAGGGTTGGCCACAGAATCAAGTCAAACTCTCACAACAAAAAGCACAGATCTGGCTAGATCCAGGAATAGTTCCTCCATGGTCAAACAAGGGTTCCTGGGAGAGCAGGAACTAAAGACTGCAGATTATTATATAATTAAAATGGAATATCCTGACATGCAGTTCAGCTTCCCAAAGCATTTGATTTATAGTGCCATTTCAAGTAAATCCATCAAAAATTGTATACTTGAACAAGTTTGTTGCATAATGCAGCGTGCATACCTTGCATCCTCTCCTTATATAGTACAGAAATATGCAAATTACATCCATACTGCATAGTAAAAATGTGTTTCAGGCAAAACATAATCTTTGATACTTTTAAAGAGATAATAATGTAATAAGTGCAGCTCCAATTATTCTTTATAGTTTTTGGGTCATGTAGAGAGGTATTATCGTTCTCTATGATGTGTAGTTCCAGAGTAATTGAATTATAAAGTGTCCTCCTCCCACCCCTTTTACCTGTTGTAAGCCAACTCCCCTAAGATGTGGAATCAGGACAGTTCGCAGTGAGGCACAATCTCCTGGCTGAGAGCATAAGGAAAACCCCACCCCCTTGAAGGAGGAGGAGGAGGACAGGTTTTTCCTTATGCTCACAGAAGATTGTCCATTCTGGCATTTGCTACTGCTGTAATTGCTGAGTCGTCTAAGCAGCAGGAGGGTTAGGCTGCTGCATCATACTGGGCTTATCAGCACTGATATATGACAGGTGGAAGTACTATGATGCTTCTACTTGCCACTAGTCCTAGTGTTGCTGAGGCAGCAGCAACACCACAACAAGCTCCCACACTACGTCTGGTGCATCTAGACATAAGATATTGGACAATTATGCTTCTCCTTCTGAACCTCCTCTAAAATCATGGATGTCGTAGAATACCAATTTTTCCCCAGAGAGAAGGAAGGAATTTGTGCCTTTCATCAGTAACTGCAATGTGCATTTTATGCACAGAGAAGCATTGTGAAATAGGGCAAGAACTGGGAAGTATCACTAGTGACATATCTGCTCTCATATTAAGAAACAGGCACAACTGAAACCAAACAACTTGACACTTATGTCAGCAATGTAAAAGTATCCCCAAAAAATAAAGTACTACCATCACTATGGCCTTTGGCCGCCTCTCTGCTAAGGACACATGATGACAAGAAGACTTAATAAAAATAATGAATCCTCCCTGCCACCAGCTAAGCATATTCAGTAGAATGGAATGTCTGCAGATTCTCCTTGATATCCTGCATTCGATTGCTGTCCAACGCATTGGCATATGGGGTCAGTGCACTATACAGTGTGCAATGGGTGGACCCAAACTGCCAGATCCTCACATCTACAGAATCGCGATCAGCTAGAGGGGGAGGTAACTGAGGCAAAGGTGGAATGCCAGGGGGAGGAGGAAGAGGACACTGCGATAACACTCTCCATGGCCCAAACTCTATGAAGATTAATTGGAGCTGCTTTGATTGTGAAAAATTATTATCCTTTTAACATAAAAGTTGTGATATCTATGTTGCATGTGCTTTTTGAGGGCAGATATGCCAAGGTGTGTCCCCTCCTTTCCACTTTTCACTACTTTATCACACATAGCACACAGTCTGTGATGACTGCACTGTGCCTGTCCCAAGGGAAATATTCCCACACCCATGATTTCAGTGAGGGAAGAGGTGTAGAACAATGGCCTGCTTCTTCTTTTCCAGAATCACCTTCACTGACTTGGGCAGGTTATTCATCACTAGAGCTAGGACCAGGAGTATTGGTGGCAAATGTAATCTGTTCTAGTCCCAAATCACTGCTTTTTGAACCCAGTCTATTGGTGGCCAAAGTGGTCTGTGGCAGACTAGCATGCTCATCAGTATGCTGCCGCTGTGACCGATGAGTGTCTGCCACTGATGACTCAGCAGCAGGACTTACAGCAACAGCAAACTCCTGAATGTCGTTCCTGGTGGTGACGGTGATACCCTTCCCCATTTGCATCTCTTTCTCCCATTCCTTATCGCTTCTGAGGATATTTACTCCTTTCTGACCTGAAAGAGCCTCAGTATTCACTTCTATCCGAGGAACCAATTTAGTGCTAATTTATTGTGTTTAAATAGCTGGTATTTTCATGCATCCGGTCAGACATTCCAACAGTCTGCTTGAGAAAGCACTGTATGGTATGAAACACGTTGCAGTGGAATAGCTTTTCTTCCTGGCCAGGAGATTTCACCTGATACATGCTAATATGCTATCTTTGTACATGTAAGTGCATTTTTATAATTTTCTTTATTATTATATCCATGTATAATGTACAACAGCGGGCACTTTTATAGTGACCGACTTTTGTTGCTTATTTATACAAATGATATTCTTGTATTTTTGGGTATGTATTTGTATGTAGTATTTACCCTAGTGAGGCTTACACTATTGGTGGTTTTGTTTGTTGATCTTATTTGATTTTTTCTAATGTCACCGCTCTGGTTTGTCGCCCCTCCCATATTTGTTTGTGTATTTATTATATATAACTTCTATATATTATATATTTTATAATTTCTGTTTTGTGACTGACTTTTCATTATTATTATTATTTTTTATTTTATTTTTTGTTTTTATATATTTTCCAGCATTGGCTAGTAGTTATTATCTTTGTTTTAGGGCTGTTTTTTGTTGGAGGGAGGTCAGCGCTAGGCTCATATACTATAGAAGACACTGGAAGGGAGCGCTCAACAGATCAACCAACAACTCAAATGCCAGCCGATTAAATAAAAAAACTGATTTACTAAATATAGGCTTTGATAGCCTATGATTAATTGACTTGCTTCATGAAACGCGTTAGGTGGATCGTGATGTGCTTTATTTGAGCTCATCCTCATCTCTTCTTGTTTACTTGCATGTTTTGTTGTTTTTTAAATATATTTAATAAATCAGTTTTTTATTTAATCGGCTGGCATTTGAGTTGTTGGTTGCTCCGTTGAGCACTCCCTTCCGCAGTCTTCTAGTTTGCTGAAATCACAGCTGTGATTGTCGAGGGCAGTACAGGAGCTTCCAGGGCCTGTGTGACCAGGTGAGTCTTTATATTCATTGTCTGTTTAAACTATATTGGAATGGAATGTACATGAGGGCATGGGTCTCTCTTTTTCAATATTACATATACTATAGTATCCTTATCGCTCCACCACACCAGCAGCTCCAGCATTATAGAGGATCCCATCTCCTCAAAAGAAGGCATACTGGCAGCAGCAGGCACAGGCAGCTGATGTGTGCTGCTGCTCATACTGCTAGCCAGTTCCATCTGTGGGCTTCCTTTTCCACTGGTGCTGCTGACTTCCTCCTCCAACTCTCTATGAGAAGCATACGGCTGGTCCATCTTCTCCTGCTGCTGGTTATAGTGCTAACCAGCACTCCAATAATGTTATCTTTATTTGAACTTTTATTTCTCTCTCTCTCTCTTTCTCTCTCTCTGTCTGCACCATGCTGCATGATGGGAAATTCTAGGAGTTTATAGTATGGTGGTGGGAGGTTTTGCTGCCATTGGAAACCATAGTTAGGAAATGGAACCATTATTTTGGGAAATTCTATGGTAGCAAATTTCTCTATGGGCTCAGGAATTCCTGTGGGAAAAGCAGGAAGTCATAATTTTTTTCCGGAAAATTCCCACAGGAACAAAATGGGACTTTTCGCCCATCCTAACTAGGAAGCAATAGGCCAACTTTGAATCTCACAAATCCTTACCCAACCTTTGTATCCCAAACACAGTAACCCAGGGCTTTTATTGCAGGGTGACTTCTATATAGGAAAAAACACAAAACCAGATTTATTTTGCAAGATTGCTGCTTTAAATGGCTATTAAAAACTATGGGCTACTTGCAGAAATCAAGTGAGTACCTATTCTGGAGCAAAAAATTGTCACATCATGGACAAGTAAACATTTCCACTGTTTTTCAGTGTCATTTTGGAAATCTCTGTAGCATTCAAGGGGCTAAATTCACCATTTAAATTCAGTGGGAATTTTGGGGAAGTTTTTTTCCCTACTTACGCTGTAGCTGGCATGCTCCTTAAGGATGTAGTCTTTTTGCATAAAACCCATGAGCACGTCTGAGTGAAACTAAATTAGCCACATTTAAATCACACAGAACTGGCTAAATGCTGTCACTGATGTCTGTAATACAAGACTTAAAAAGTTCAAGGAAAGACAGGCAGGTAAAAGCTAAAACTCCTCATGATAAAAGAATCAGAGATGGAAATTGACATTCAAAAAATGCTGTGTGGTAGTTAATGAACTTTGCAAAAGGAAAATAAAGGGACCATTTGTTTGGGACTGATGGATAACAAAGGTGTATGGAATGTGAAAAAGAAACATCCTTGATGGCTTCAAGGAGAATATCAATTCAGAGAAAGGTGACTAAGACCGTCACTTTACAAGAAGATGGCATAAGAACGAGGTGATCAAATTCCAGAAGTGTGTTTAGATGTTAGGAGAAATTTTAATGGAGATAAAAGAAAAAAAACACTAAACCAACAGTCTTTTTGTTCTTCTCACTTCTAAGAGACAATCCCTCAAACTGGCTAAAATAAATGTCCGTGACTATATAGTGGACTTATTGCAAAGCTTGTACTTGCCATGACCTTAATATGTAAAAAGAAAATAATGTGTCTGGCTATGATGGTCCTTTCTTTGAAGCAGTGTGAAAATAGAGAGATAGAATAGCTAGTATGATCCTTATTTGTGAATGAACTATTTCTTTAATGTGTTTGTCTAATAAATGTTAGTAAAATTCCTGTTTAATCTCTCTTTACATATACTCTCTTCTATAATAGGTCCTTCATGTTTCAGTATATGCTTGACCTAAGTTAAGCCTACTTTTTGTACAAGGTCATTTAGATGAATTGTGGTGTAGAGATTAGTGAGATTGAAGTTGCTTCTGTTAATGGGGAACTGTCAAACTCCCCCTTGTCAGGTCTACACTCATAGAACCAGACATGCTGAACTAAAGGGGTCTCTGCTTTGTGCAGCCCCACAAGGCTTATGACTTGCTTGTCAGAAAAATCAACCTCTACAGCTGTCTCAACAGGTTCCACAAAGAAATTAAATGCTGGAACTTTGAACTCAGACAGTTTATGTTTTAAAGGTTATGCTTGCAGCTCCCATAGGCAGCAACAGTTGCTAAATATGGGAGCAGCCTTGTAGCAAGTAAAGTTTTGTGAAACCCAGACCACTTTAAAGGGATAGTAATGTTTCATAATAAAAGCAGCTCTAATTAATCATCATAGTATTTGGACTTTGGAGAGTGTTATTTCAATTATGTCAGAGTTGTAGTTCAAAAGTAATTCAATGACAAAGTATCCACCTCCAGCCCCTTTTACTGATGTAAAAACCTGAAAAACTTGTCAAGGGGGGAAGGGCCTTCATTGTTGTCATAGGAAGAAGATTGTCCCCTTCTGTTATCTGTCTGGTCTTACAACCAGATTCCACATCTGAGAAGAGATGGCTTACACTAGGTAAAAGGGGCAGGAGGGGAAACTTTGCTTGTGAATATCTCTCAAACCATAAAGGTTTGAGAGATAAGAATTATATTGTTATTCGTGTTTTTTAATGCCTACAAAATAAAATAAAGATAAAATGAAGTATTACTATACCTTTAAGGTATGTGGTCAGTCTTCTCCCAACACAGCTTTGCTTAGTTAATGTAGTTGGAAAAAAGTACAGTTCCATCAAGTTTAACAATTGCTCACATATGAACAAATGTATTAAAACTTATACTGTACACATTTATCCCCAAGGATGCAGAGATGGCTCCAGTGCATTCTTTGCAATATTTTAGAGATGTGTGAAAATTCCAAGGATTAAGAAATAGAAGGAATTTTGTATATTGTAGTATATAATGTGATATATACATATAAGTACATTGTATACTTATATATTGGTCGGCTTGCCAACCATCAGTAAATTTACTGACAGTCAGTAAAGGTTCCTTACAATTGGGAGTTATAAAAAGTTGTAGTTGACAGTCAAAAATATTTCAGGGATTGGCAATCTTGGCACCGGAGCAAATATCTTATAACAAATTTCAGTGAACATGATATAAGAATGTGATATATTACATTTTATAGTAAATACAATGCAAATAAATTAGCTATAGGCAATAAAACAGCTATTCCAGTGTATTTAATGTGTAAACTAGCTCAAAATGAACAATAATATTCTGGATTCTAATTACAGCAAATATGCTTTGTGCTATCAAAATACATTTCTCTCATTATACCCTGTCTAAAACTCTGTAGTCCAAATTAAGCAGCAATTTGTTCTCTTAAATTTTTGATATTTCTACTCATAGGAAAAGCAAGGAGAAGTAGTCATAGGAAAGCAAGGAGAAGCTATTGACACTGTCTGTGAAACAGTAAAACCTGGTCCAGTTACATGTCTTCTCCTTTATCTCCCTGTGCCTCAGGCGGTGAATCTTAGATTGTGAACTCAATGGGACAGATATTTACTGGGGAGGATGTCCAAAGCTGACAGTGCAACACCTTGGCTGTCATCTGTAATGACATTGACTGCACTTCACGATATGCACTGTAGTGGCACATAACGGCAGAGCTACACCACAGGATATGCTCTATAATGTATGATTACTATAGTGTTTACCAGCAGATAGCACTGGACTTTACTTTCAGCAAGTTCTGTATGTGCAGGCAAATAGCATACACTAATACCATTTCCTTGCTTAATATATTGGCCTTAAGAAGGCATGGAGAGAACATTGCCCCAAAATACCCACAGATTGCCCCATTGTTGTCCCACTGGTGCAAGGAGCATTAAGCGGAGAATTTTGGATGTGCATAGCTTAGTACATTGAGGTTAGGCAGGAGAGGGACTTTAAATCACATTTTTTTAAATTCATTTATTTATTTTTTTCCCCATAATATGAGTATACTATCCATTTAATGACATTAATTACCATTGCAATGAAATGCATAGGAATTCAGAAAAATACAAAATATATTTAGAAGTGATGCATGTAGGAGGGCTTACACTTAAAGTAATAGTAATGTTTCACAATAAAAGCAGCTCCAATTTATTATCATAGTATTTGGGCCATGGAGGGTGCTATTTCAATAGTCAGAGATGTAGTTGAAATGATAAAGTATCCCCCTCCCACCCCTTTTACTGATGTAACACTGCTCAGCTCAGAGCAGCAAAACTGTCCAGATGGATCTCAGAGATGGATAACCTTCAGTGAGCATAAGGAAAAACCTGTCGGGGGGCAGGGTTTTCCTTATGCTCATAGTAAGAAGATTGTCCCTTGCTGTGAGCTGTCCGGTCCCAGGACCAGATTCCACATCATAGGGGAGGTGGCTTACACTAGGTAAAAGGGACGGGAGAGGCATACTTTATCATTCGATTACTCTTGAACTACAACACTGACAGTATTGAAATAACACTATCTATGGCCCAAATACTATGAAGATTAATTGGAGCTGCTTTTTTTGTGAAACATTATTATCCTTTTAAGTTCATCATATACATTATTTACAGATTCTATAATTCAAGTGTGTGCTTTCTTGACTATCCTGATACACATACCAGTCAGTGTCTTGGTAGTCTTGTCATATAGTTTTTATCAATGTAAAGGCTACACTAAGATAACTGGGTTATTGTAGTATTATCAATGACAATGTACTCAGCCCTACAACACAACATAGAACCCTCTCATTATCACCTCTTTATATAAAGAAGGTAGATGTAATCTACCACAACATTAAGCCACTTTCATTATCTACAAGACCTGTGAGTTCCACTGCTTTTGTTCAGTTCTGGTATGTAGTTTTGCTGTATACACTCAGGCAGGAGTGCCCCTGTATGTGAATGCAACCTCGTATCAATAAATATAATTTATTATTTCTTGTTTGTGGACATAGAGTATATTCTCTGAGAAGCTGTAATTAATGTCTTGCGCAACACCGCACAGGAATCTTGCACACACAAAAAAATCTTAAGCATTTAATTGAAGGGTGCTGACAGTATGAAAAGGGATCTATCTGTATGTGTGTTTGGTAAATTTAAAGCAGACAAATTAATCAGTGTGGAGAGATATCTGAGAGCTATGCATCTCTGCTGAACATTCGGCAAGATTAACAGGTTAAGGAATATTAAGACATGTGCAACTTTAATGCAGGCACCCCAAGTAAGGCTGAGAGTCAAACAGAATGTTGACATGTATCGAAGTAGTTCAGTTACGGAGTTAGACAGCACTGACATAGCAGTTTGGTCATTCTTATAAATGTTTGAGGCTCTCAGAGAGGTAAGCTCTCAGAGGTAATTCCTTGGGTTGGAGGGAGTAATGTCACATCCCTGGATAGGCCTATGTGGACATGCCTTCTCAAATGCCTGCTAAGCTGTTCCTGGTAGTATTTGTCCTTGGTGTTTTTGATAAGGATCTTCCAGGAACTGCACACATATTTTCCTTGTTTTACTAGATTTTATTCTGAGCATGCTCATGGTACTCTTTTAATGTGAAAGGCCTGTGCGCACATTTAGCTCTCTCTCGGGTAGTTAGACCCACTGGGCACTTCCGTCATTGCCCAGACATCTCGTTCATGTTTGCACAAACCTGGGGTCTCTACTCCTGGAGGCAAAGGGTTGCTTTTCACAGTTACTATTGGCGTGATGCAAGAAACGTTCGCATCGGATAAAGGCATTTTTGTGCGCAGATAGATTTCTAATCCAGGAAGCTAAATACCAAACGCTTCTTGAATTGCGCATAAAAAATTCCATTTTACGACAACAGTACACAGACGTATAAATTAATTCGCAATAGCAGTTCTTGCATTAGGTGCATTCGCTTTTCCACTCCCACAGATTTGTTAATTTTAGCCACTCCCACAAAAAAATATATATACGCAGCCATTCACTAATCTTGAATTTTCATGCGCAATTCAACAAAATCATGTGCAAACCTATTCCCTATTGGTTTTCACACAGGAAATAGTGATTGCGCACGTTTCCTACATCGCGCCATATGTCCTGCACCTCAGCTACTGTTATCCTGCTCCTAAGCTATACCAACCCTGCCACTGGACTCCTACATCAGAACGTTACAGTCGCAAACTGAGACATCACACCTTGTTGTTGGCTAGGAACTGGACCATAAAACTTTGATTGGCTCTGACACATAAAATTATGAATGGCTGAGCTTTAAAGTTACAGCATGTTTTACATTTTGAAGGCTGCATAGGAAGTTATTAATTCTCCTGCAGACTCAACAATGATTTAGTGCGTGCTCATCACCGGCTCAACATGGATTAATTTTATGAGTGTGTCGGTTTTATAGTTTAACTGTATTGGCACCTGAGTTAGGCATTTTCTATTCTTTAGGTAACTCATATGCTTGTGGAGTTAAGATGAGAATCTCAATGGTTGATGTATATCTCTCCTAGATTAGTGGCCGGTATAGGAACCTGAAGGGTCTAGTGACTTTATTTTTTTATTAAATTATTTTTACTCTGTAGTTGTTCTTGTATTACTATCATAAATCTGTGTAATGCATTACTGAAAGGGTTAAAGCATAGATATATACATTCACAATGTTCTTTTAATATTTTTCAGCTGCAAGAGATCTTCAGAAAAAAAAATGAAAAGAAGGAAAGGAAGGGAGAAGAGGAGAAGTGTGCACAATTGGTAACAGATTTCATTTTGCAACTTACATTTCTTTTTTTAAGATCAGGATATCCACTCATGTTGTGTTATATTTTAGGCGTTATTCAGTCTGGCTTGCTAGTCTAATAATAGTGATGCATAGGGTAAGATAACCATTCATTTATGAAGCAAAAATGATTACTGAACAACAATACTTCTTAAATCTAATTCATACCCACAAATCCAACTAACCTCTTATCCACAATTGGTTCCCCCTTTTCCATCCTTTATTTGCCTCTTTTTCCATTGACCACAGGATGTTGCTATCGCCTACAAATTCAAGATGGATTACAACAGGACAAATATGCCCTGTAGTATGCATGTTCCTGTTTTCCCGGTAGCCTTCCAGCCATCCTTGACTCTTTCTCAAGTGTCACACATTTTGACCGACCTGCTTTTCTCCTTTCCTTTTATTGCATGCACAATTGACCCAATCCACTCTCATATTAATTAGTCCCTTTCCTTCACCTAGATTCCTATAGTAATACTTCCTCTTGCAAATTCTTCACTCGACTGGCACTCATAACCTAATGCTGAACATGTGATCCTCTTATCTTGCTAACTAATCCTTCAATGCCTCTGTCTGTTCCTCGTCATTATTTCCTTTGTGGTATGTGTCAAGACTCTGTCCTAGCACCACTTCTGTTATCTTTATGTGCAATAACACTTAGTAATTATATTAACTTCTTCTGGTTATCATATCACCTGGATGCAGATGACACCCAGTTTTATTTGTCCGCACTTCATCTGACTGGATATCCAAACCAGAGTCACAGATTGCCTCACTGCATTAGCTGACTTGATGGCCCATAGGATCCACAAACTGAACATGTCTAAAAAATGAAGTAATCATGATGCTACATAGACCAAGCCCAGTTGTGCCATTTCATTTCACAATAAATGGCACCATATAAGGCATGTTGCCTTGGCATAATAATTAATTCTGCTTTCTCCTTATATACTTACTGTTGGTAAATCTTGCTGATTTTTCCTACAGAATCGAAACTTGCGTAATGCAGTCTTGGCAGTAGTGACCAGTGTCTAACAGCAGAGGCAAAAGCAAATAAAATGTGGCATTGATGCAAGAGTTTATCATTTTGCTACTGTACGGATAATTGTACAGAACTCTTCTAGAATAAGCAATACAGTTTTGGACACCTGTTCTTAAAAATTATATCTTGGAACTGGAGAGAGTGCAGATAAGAGCAATACAATAATTTAAGGTCTTGGAGGAATTACATGATTATGCTACATGTCGGTAGATTCAACTGGAAATGAATCTGGTAAATAGACAATCACCTGCCTTAGGGTCAGTATTGATAATTAAGTTAGTTTATTTATTTTCCTATTCTTTGGTATTGATGCAACTTAATGGACCCACGTATTTCAGTCTAACAGGTATATGTACTTATATAACTACGTACGTATCATTGCCAAAATCTGCACTTTAATCTGCTTCTCAACAACTATCACCCTCATGCAAGAAGTCTTGAAATGTCACTTTCTAACAAATAGGTGGTTTTGAAAAGAATGTAAAAAAATTACTCATATTTATGTTACTTATTTTTAATTTCAAACAAAAGTTTGAGTTGTTTATCTTTATATGTTTGACATTTTATGCAGCTGAGCTAGAACTTCCTGATAGGAAGTGGCAGTTGGTAATGCAAAGCTATGTGGAATGTTTGACTTGCACTAACTGACAAGTAAATCTCACATATAATACTCACATGAGAGAAATGATATATATCATTATGTCTGCTCCCCTCCTCCTTCAAGCTCACCTCAATATGCTCCCACCTTCACCTACCACAAACTATAAACACACCTACTATCTTCCCATGATCCCACCCCCGGGTCAGCCCACAAGAAAAATACACTACAACATAAACACCACTTAGCCACTTGTTTGCTAGATAAGTCTCCTAACACTTAGGGCAGCAATGCATTGGACACCTTTCTAGCATTTAATGGATTAACTAAACTAGATCAGTACATGGATAGATAAACTGGAGACGTGAGTATATACACTGGACATTATACCAATATATAAACCAGCACTGTAAATAAACTGGTCACAGTAAACCAGGAGTGAGTATCTGCTGTATTGGGGTTGTTGCTGCCACACAACACAGGCAGGCTGAAGTACTATAGGGGACAAATTCACAACATTTCCATTCCTCTGCCTAGTATTCAAGGGGTTAAAACCCAGTTTAAATCAGTAGTGATTTTTATTTGTTCCATATGGTACAGTTTATTTTTCCCAGAATTGCACAACTTTTCTTTTGTACCCCAGCCTCAGTGTTTGCAGGCAGCACAACTGTTGCATCCTTTGAGACTGGGCATCCCATGGACAGCTGTTCCAGTCCTATCTTTACTTAAGTATAAGTAAAAGTTGTTAGCACAGGTGGATCTATCAGAATGGCTGAGACACTAACTGATCCACCTATGTCCATGTGAAGATGTCTACAGTTGGTGGGTCTTGAGAATTGGAATTAAAATCTTTGCCCTTGGAAGATTACTAATTTGCTTTATGGCCAATTGTGTCCTGGTTACACCGTATTTCATGTTTTCAGACCTCACTGGGTTCTGGTTTGAGACAAAATATTGAAGGAGAATATTTTGAGTTTCAAATAATTGTACTATTAACCCCTTAGTGACCGGCCTCAAACATACGGCTGGCACTTAACGCCCACAGAACTTTTTTTTATCATTCTACTGAATGACTTCTTGGACGTACATGTACGTCCACTGTCACTAAGTGACAGTTTCTGTGGGACGTACATGTACGTCCATTGTCGGGATGGGGTTAAACATGCAAGCAATTCGGGAGCAAACCATCTGCACCATAGGGGAGAGATGAAAAGTCTCAAAATCGCCATTGACTTACATGGGGCTTTTAACCACTTGTATACAATAGAGGTCTCCACGCATTTTTTCAAAATGCATTGAAGAGCACTCTAGTAGTCGAGGGATTGAAAGTTCCATTTAAGTTAACCCTTTCACTGCCAGAGATGCACATACCCCTCTGGCACTGAACAGTGCACTGTGATGCAGTAGGTCTGGAACATCCAAATGAAAACTACTGCACTGCTCCACAAAATGGTGTCAGAGAGACATTCATAAAAAACAGTATTTTATTCATTTCAGAAGTAAAAACATTTACCAAGTATCAGACATCCGATCATGGTCTCAGGTCTCCATATAGTAATATATTCAGTCAACGCCTTTCATGTTATGCATGCTTATTCATGACTATGGAGTAGGTCTGGGCCAGAATTGTGCCTGTTGTTCTTTGTGATTAACCCTATGGCAGTGTTTCGCAGCATTAGTCCTCAGGGGACACCAACAGCTCAGGTTTTCAGTGTATCCGTGCTTACATGGAAACTATCACCTAAAAACAACTTTTGTCATTCAGAAACAGCTTTCAAAATCATATATGTTATATTAGCCATTTATTATTTAGACAATAGCATTTTGAATTATTTAGCATATGCTTAAAGCTGAACTATCATCAAAATTTAATTGCCCCACAAATCCTTATTAACATAGTGATATGCATATACATACTTTTATTATGTTGAACAAACAAATCGGGCATTATTGAGAAGTACAACTTGTTCGGCAGGCATCAGCATCTCTGCACCTGCATTGTCGGTCCCTTCCGGTACCTTAAGGTACCAAGGAACTTCACTCACCAATCCTAGCTGATGCCTGCCGAATGAGTTGTATTTCTCACTAATGCTGGACTTATTCAGCTTAATAAAAGTATGTATATGCGGATCGCTATGTTAATAAGGATTTTGGGGAGCAATTTAATTTTGATGATAGTTCTGTTTTAAATCTGAATAACACAAAAACACATTTTCTAAATAAAAACAAATAGCTACAAAAACATATAGGTGATTTTGAAAGCTCTTTCAAAATCACCAAAGTATTGTTTAGGTGATGGGGTCCTTTCAACACAGGTAAGTAATCAGTGAATCAGTCAAAGTGATTGAGCTGTCTGTGCTTAATTTAGGATATCCTGAAAACCTGATCTTTCCATATTCCCCAATGACTGGAGCTGTGAATCACTTCTCTATGACATTATTACAGAACCAGGAAGAATATTTTTAGTGGCCACTGAAGAAAAGAAGCTAAAAAAAGGCCATCCAATGTAAAGGTAAAATTGTAGTAACAAGCAGCTGCATGTATGTACCTCTCTAATGTAAAGCAGCAGCTCAGAAGCATTTTGTCTTTTCCACAGTACGTCATCATAGTATCAATGATTACGCGAAAACTGGTATTCAGGTTCCTTTTAAATAAACTGTCTGGGACACATGGGCTGCCTTAGTCATGCATTGTTTTCCAGCTCAAAGCTTGTTTAGCTTACAATAGGACAGATGTGTTATCTCAGACGGGATTAGCATTTATGCTCCAACTGTTTTGTACAGTAGGAAAAGCCAGAGGGGAATGATACTTTTTATTTTTTTAGTAGAAATATTGAATGCCAATGATGGATGGGAAAAATGTTGTTGTTTTTTTATTATTATTCTAATTCTGCTCAGTTTTCTGGTAAATTCCTAGGTTTGTTTTGCACCTAACTTTTTTACATCTGTATCTGTGGCCTTTTTTCTTAGAGAAGTAAAGGAAACTGGATACAGAAGATTCTTAGCCAATTGGATGCTAGAAAGATCTTCAATGTGTCACAAAGCAATTCATTGGAGACCTCTAGCATCCATGGTTTAAAGGGGAAGTTCCTCCTAGATGAAAAAAAAATATTTTAGTAACCTTTTAAGGTCTTGTAAAGACCCTTGAAGGGTAAAAGGTGTGACATGAACAGAGTTTGAGGTTGTGTGGTCCTTCTAGCAACTGTCATGTCCCCCTCCATGGACATATCTTACAGGACTGATTGACAATGTTATCCTTTGAATAAAGGCACAAGGGCAAAACAGCATAGGGTCCATTAGGACCATTATAGCCATATTAAGGTAAGTGTGGGGTGTTATTATTAGGAGATGTTACTTATCCTTTAAGTTTCAGTTAACACCACTATCCATGGGACAGCATCAGATATTGAAGCATTCAGCAGATTCAGAGAAAACAAAATAGCCAGTCTGTACAAGCAAGTTTGGCAAGTGGGTTCCATTCAAGCTTTCTGTTTGGGACCACCCAGTTTGCTTTAATGTCATGGAAACACTGAGCATTGCAGCAATTCGCTAATCTGTAGTAACTGTGGCAGTTAAACCAATAACCATGGTAAGTACAGACCTGACCAATTTTACCTTCTTTAACACCACACCAAAGAAAAAACACTATTCCCACATCCCTGGGAAAAATGCCAGCCTGGGCTCATTCACTGCAGGGGGTGAAAAGTCTTTGCATTCTGATCCCTTACAGTTCTGTTCCTAGTCCAGAAGAAAGGCAATATCTGAATCCCCAGCTGCTATTGGATTGATTTCCATCATCCTCAGCTCGCCATTGGCTGCTGATGATAGCTGTAGTCCAACAACAACTGGATTGCCAAATGTTGACCTTCCTTTTCAAGCGGCTGTCAGCCAGGGTGCCATGGCACTTTGGTGTACAGTGGGAACCAGCTTAGGCTGACACTGAAAAATTTACGAAAAAGGGGAATGTTGAGTTTTAAATGTTTATCTGCGGAACCTGTTATGCCAAATCAGGTCTGATTGTTAGACTTGACAACTTTATGCATTTCTTATCTTCATTACATCCTTGACATATGACCTATAACATGTTAATGATTCCCTGAAAATTACATACGACAAGTTAGTCATCATTTGAGCAAAAAGATTAAGGACCACTTGACTAGATTCACATCTTTTCCCAGAAATTTCTGTGTCTGCATGTGAGATAAATTTTTTACTGAAGATTGATTAATAAGACTTAGAATAAAAAGCAAAAAAAATGTAGATCAACTGGGTTGCCAAATGTTGACCACCCCTTTCAAGTGGCTCGATCAGTGATTCTCAGCCAGGGTGCCATGGCACTTTGGTGTGTGCTGAGAACCAGCTTAAATTGGCACTTTTTTCGGTGAAGAATTTAACAGAAATAGGAATGCTGAGATTTAAATGTATAGCTTTGGAAACTATGGGACTTAATAAAAACTTTATGTATTTTTCCCCTTCATTACGTCCTTGACAAATGACCCATAAAATGGTATTGATACCCTCAAAATTACCGACTACAAGTTAGTTGTGTCTTGGGCAAAAAGATTGAGAATCACATGGCTAGATTCCCATCTTTTCCCAAACATGGAGATCATTCACTTGTCTGTATCTGCATGTGAGAGAGATACTTGACTGAACACTGTAAAGAAACTTACGTTCATAGGACCTCAAAAAATGTGGTAGTTGATAGATATTTAGTGCAGTCTCATATATTTATAGTTACATACATACTTCTTTTAGATATCTAATTTTAGAGAACTGCATAGTATTTTTATTATTTTTATAAATAATATGCTTAATTAACTTAAGTACTAAGTTTTATTTAAATATTAATACATGATATGGAAGTCCTCTGAATGCAGATCTCTTTGTAGTCTTCAGGTTTGGGCACTGTCTACACGCAGGGCACATGATGCATGTATGTATGTGTGAGCAAGATAAGTCTAATTTAAAGTAACACCAATGCTAAAATGCAAGTTTCTCTTATGTGTACCCAGTGTTCTCTGGGGACCTCCAGATTCAAGAGTCCTTTTGGATTCCCCAGTGACATCAAACAGGCAGAACATTTTCATAATTTGTGTTTAAATATTGTTAATAAACACAATACAGTGTTATAAACTGTTACACGTGTAGTGTATGTGTCCTTATCCATTACAACCACTCCTGATAAGCTGGGGGCACTGTAGACTGTAATGTAGAGGTGGGCAAGCTGGGATAATGCAGCTGGTGTTGAACTTCTCTTCTGTTTAAGTTTAATAGAATACATTTTTTTATTTTCAATATGTGGGCAGTCTCTTGCTCTCCAGCTGTTGTTGGACTTCAACTCCCACTATCTTTAGATGGCCAACAGTCTGCTGAGGATGATGGGATTTGTAATACAACAACAACCGGAGAACACCAGGTTTCCCACCCTTGGGTATAGGTGCTCATGCAGATGATTATATTGGAGTCATGGAACGTACTGCTCTTAATGATTGGTAAAATAAGGGAGGGAACCAGAAGCATTATATATTGTGTGAAAAATGTTTGTTACGTTGCAGAATCTGCTCAATGTGTAAGCTTTCCGTTGTGTGTAAGTACTGAAAGATGTGCATGCCTTAACCTATTCTGTTTATCTTCTCTCTTTTCATCCTGCTGTTCACGACTTCACTCTGAAATGTGACACCTCACTTGGGCCTTATTGGTGTATGTAAGCGTCTTCAACTTTATGGATACCTTGCAACAACTAACGGTGTATGTACTTTAATGTGTCGTTGTTTAACATGCAGCATAGAAGCCTTATATCTACTAAAAAAACTGCTTCTTTTGTGTAGACACGGCTTTGCTTATTTTATACCACTGTGAAGAAATTCATGTTCTGAAAAAACTAAGGGCGTTTACAGTGTTATAGGTTTGGTACAAGGGTAATAGGCAACCTTTGGCACTCCAGCTATTGGAGACCACAGTGGCCATCCATCCATTCAACAGAAGCTCTAGTCCTTCCAACAGCTGGAGTGCCACAGGTTGCCTACCCTGGTTTAGAATTTAAAGTATAATCCTAAAATGCATCAATTTGTCAGCAATAAGACGCTCACAATCAGCTTTAATCTAAGGGATTTAACCCTTTGAGTTCTTAAGGGGTATGCAACACAATATTCAGAAATGCATTACATACCCCTTGGGCACTCAAAGGGTTAAACTCCTTTATTTTTGTGTTGGGAGTTATAGTGTCAATGTTTTGGGGGACACAGTGCCTCCCTTCTGCCCATCAAAAGAGACATATTCCTAAAATGCCACACTTGCAAACTTGATCACCTTCCATATTTTTCTTTTACTTCACAGATTCCAGCACTTCCAGCAGTGAACTTTTTTATGAAATAATACCTATTATAGTGCTTTTGCTGATGAGTAAAAACAGAGTATCGGCACTGCTAGGTGACTTTGTATTATTTATAATGCACTCTGGGACACCGTGGGAGAGACGCACTAAAAGTCAGTGCAGTGGCAATGTGTGATGAGCACATCGCCCTGGCGATAGAGACTCACATCGCCATATGCACAAAGAATTAAATATGCAATAGGAGGGAGAATTTACTCATTAGGATGCATGGTTGTCGAGCTGCTTGCCATGTGGGAGGAGTGCACTCCCTTACACATCGCCAGCAATTCAACAAGCCTGTAGACTGTAATGTAGAGGTGGGCAAGCTGGGACAATGCAGCTGGTGTTGAACTTCTCTTCAGTTTAAGTCTAATATAATACATGTTTATTTTCAAGAAGTGGGCAGTCTCTCTCACTAGCCCACTGGAGGAGCAGAGAGGATCTACTCTGACTTCAACACCACAAACAGTATCCCTCCCTAACCCTTCAAGTGCCATAGGGATGTGCATTACATACCCCTGTAGCTCTGAAAGGGGTACAAGTATACACATATTCCTGTGTATGTTTATTACATAAAACAAGGTGTGGGTTCAATAAAGAAAGGTAATGTAACTAGGGAATATTAATAAGGTACATAGTCTAAAACTAGAGGGACACAGGTATAGACGTAATGTAAGTAAGTTTTACATCACTGAGAGGGTAGTAGATAAGTGGAACAGCCTACCAGCAGAAGTGGTAGGACTTAATACAGTGACAGAATTTAAGCATGCATGGGATAGGCATAAGACTGTCCTGAACATAAGACAAATCCACGGACCAAATAAGTTTTGAGGTTTTTACAGTAGGAAAATGAGCAGAGTAGATGGGCCAAAGGGTTCTTATCTGCTGTCAAATTCTATGTTTCGATGTTAGGTCTCCTTTAAACAGTATAGTCATGCAGTATCTATATTTTATAAGCTTCACAATAGCATAGCATCCAAGGGGTTAAATGGCTAATTATGGCAGCCCTTGCCACTTTATCAGTGGAGAGTCACTTAAATAATAAGCATTGCTCAAGAAAAAATTCTTAATGATCCGTGTGTTCTCTGCACCTTCCAATACATTTTGATTTGGTTGGTGTGTATTTATAGGTATATCCAAGATAATTGTTTTGATAATTGTTTTAGCTTGTCTACCGAGATCAAAAATGTTATGACAGCCAACCAGTTGTATTGCAACCCAGCTTTATGGTTACTTAAAAACTGGAGTGACCAATCAAAGGAAGGAGTGAGTACTGTCTATGATTACTGGAATTGGAAGGATATAAAATGACAGATATGTTTGTTTTTCATTTGTGTAATATCCCTCAATGAAAGCGGTCACATCCAGTGAAACAAGCTTGCCCTTCCTCTTTGTGACATTGAAGCAGTTATTATCCTGGGGTGCTCATTCACTAATGTAGCTTACCAAACTTAAAAAAAACCAGTATTTTCATAAATAGGGCATCAGTTAGACTATGGGAGTCTTACAGGTTCAATTAGATCTGTCTTTTAACCCTTTGAGTGCCAAAGTGGTATCCAGCAGAATACTTTGGATACCCCTCTGGCACTCAGAGGGTTAATTATTTAAATCAGAAAACTGGCAAGTTATGCATCAAAATCAATACATGAAAGAGTTGCTAGATAGGCAAGCAAAAAGGTCTGGTGTATCACATTTTACCAGTATTTACTAAGACACAAAATCGTCTGGTTGATGTATTTCAAGTGATTATGAGTAGAATGAGCTTAAACGTCTATTATTAATAAAAATGTGAACATTTATACCAGGATGATTGCTATGTACAAAATCAGTAGTAGGAGACCCACCATGATTACACACTATAAAGTTAAAAAGAATCTTTTTTGCACATGAAGTACCCGTTCTTTTTGGGTCTGTTGTACGAGTGTCCTATTCGGAAATCCTGCTTTTGGAAAAAAAAATGCTCTATATAATAATAATAATAAGGGCTATTCATCTCTTATTAAATGCAGCCAATATCTACCAATATTTTCTAGATGAGATTTTTTTAATAAATATATATTTTAAAATAATCAATATAATAAATGTGTTGTACACCCCTCTGGCACTGAGGTTAATGCATAAATTCATAGTACATGTGCTATTAACAGATATTTAAAATATTTTAATTATCAATATTAAAATCTAGATAGCTGTGATGAAAATCGTTTAATATGTTTATTCATGTTTTATCTATCAAGAGCATTTGATTCCCCTTAAATAAAGTTCTGAGACTAGCTGCTGGGAATGTCTGTAAACACCACTCTGCCTGGCTCTTGATGTTCCTATGGGCCAGCCTGCAGCTGCATGTTTTAAAGATGTCAAAAGTTAGTGCTGTTTTCTTTCCTCTTTTCCTTCTCACTGGAGCATTCGTGCGTTCTTTACAGTCCACTTTTAAGTGTTTTTGAAAACTGCATATAATAAAGATATGTCAATATTTTTACTACCACTAATTACTTGTTATTTTTAAGCAACAGGGCACGCCTTCGTTGAAAACTGTATATTTACAAAAGGGCAATTTTATCTTCCTGACTGCCCCACTTGAACTTTCATATTTTATTTCAGTTGTTAAAATAATACTTTTGACCCCACCAAAACCTAAACAATAGGAATATCTTACCCATTATTTCATCAAAGGTCATTATTTGACAAGTTGGCATACTAGCATTAAGGATACAAGGCACTCCCACTGTCAGAAATATTTAATTCAAAAGTTAATACAGAGTCAAAATATGTGAAAGGCACACTGAGAACACTTGTTAGTCCAATCTGCTTTTTGCCATTCCTTTCAGCCCTCATGTGGGCCAGTTTGCGTCTAAGATGACAGTGGCTTCTTGGATTAAGGCAACAGTTCACCACACATATGTTCTTAGGGAGAAGCCTGTGCCCTTTCAGGTTATGGCACATTCCACCAAGTCAGTGGATGCCTCTTGGGCCTACAAGAACCAGACCTCATCAGAACTGCTGTGTAAGGCCGCTATACCGTCATCTCTTCAAAAATTTGTCGAACACAACAGTGTCAAAGTGCTGGCTTCTGCTAAAACCACTTTTGGACAGAAAGTCCCATAGGCAAAAAGTCCTATGTGCCTGTGATGGTGTCCTTTTTGGTTTAATTTTTACAAGTAATTTTTTTAGTTCCTCTTCCTTGGTTTGCTGTGTTGGTGTCCTTCAACACCAAAGTATCTCCAAGATCAAAAAAAGAACAAAGGGGGCACCTAATCATTTAATATTGCATAGAAACAAAGATTTCCAATAAAATTGATCAATGTACTCACATTTGGGAGATGTCAACTGAGGGAATAACCAAAGTCGACTAACGCCTGTGGCAACCTCTCACCGTCTCCACTGGGTGATCCCAGCCAACTGCTGCTTGCTGGTCAATGAGATAAATGTCCACACCAGTGATCCTTAATAATTGTTTAATATAAAATGTAAAGGTCTCCAAATATTAAAAAACACCATAAATAATTGTCAGAAATATTTCATAGAATAACAGGTTCTGGCTAATGTGTTTCAAGGACGACTCCACTTTATCAAAGCCAATGATTGATAATATCTATAAACCGTTTATTGAGGATCACTGGTGTGGACATTTATCTCATTGACCAGCAAGCAGCATTTGGCAGGGATCACCGAGTGGAGATGGTGAGAGATCTCCACAGATGTGTTAGTCGACTGTGGTTATCCCCTCAGTCGACATCTCCCGAATGTCTGTGCATTAATCAATTTTATTGGAAGTCTTTGTTTTTATGCAATATTACATGATTGGACTCCCCCTTTGTTCTTTTTTTTTATCTTGGAGATATTGCGTTGCCGTTTGGAGGAAGAGAGCTTTATTAAGTGTCGTATGGGAGTCCTGTTTCTCGGTCAGGAAGTATACCCAGATTGCCTATTAGCTGTTTTCTCATATATATGACAAACAGCTGTTTCAATTATGAGCATCCATGTGTGGGGTGAAATCAGGTGGTGGTACTGATTAAGTTTTTTTTAATTGGACTATTGCGCTTCCCTGTGCTTTTCCTTTCTTTTTTGTTACTGCTGTTGACACCAGTGGTTGATGTTGTTTCAGTTTGTCTATGTTTGAAGGTTTTTTCTGCTTCCCTTGGTAGAGTCTTGGTAAATGTACTGGTATATCCCCATGGCTTCTGTGTTCCACAATGGATAAAAGGGGATTTATGTATACTTACCATTGAATCCTTTTCTCTAAGTACATGTTGAACAGGGGACTTCTGTCCCGGAGAAAAAACAGCTGTTAGAATCCTGGGCAGGGGAGTCTTCATGTGTTCTCTGATTTTGGTGATCCCCTTTCCTGCCTCACTTCTGTTTTCTTTGATCCTTGCTATGCGCTAAAACTGAGCTAGAATGGTGGGGGGTAAAGTGAGAAAAAAATAGGCATTTTTTACATTTCTGTCCTTGAAATCTTTACATACTGTGGGATTTCCTGTTGTATTCATTATCTACTGCTCTTCCAAGAAAAATGATACCCCACTGGTACGAGTTTACATTACACCAACTACAATCTCTCAATTTTCATGAAATTACTTGCCTTTACAAAAATGGTTGTAACAACTAGGGAAATGAAAACAAAACAGGCAAAGCATTTTGGAAAGTAGACAATCTGCCCCAATGCTAGTGTTCTGTTTCTGCAGTGTGGTGCTATGGGAACAACACTTTTTTACACTCAATTACTTCAAAGATACTAAAATATTTCTGGATATTTCTGTATTCAATGCATAATGCCAACCTGAGAAAATAGCACCCTAATGGAAAAGGTTGATATACCAAAGAGGCCACCAGAAGCACTTAACTACACGTAATATGGTATTGCATACCATTTTGGAAAATAGATCTTCAGCCACATCAGATGAGGGGTTGTTTGCCGTTCCCTACCAGCTATAAAGTGTGTATGATTCAAATTGTATAATTATTTTATTATTACATCAGATCCTAAAATCTTTGAAAATCGTATAATTTGCTGTTGCATTTAGTACTTACAAGCTAGGAACACTAACCTACACCTGCCACTTGTTTTTTTTTTTTAAACTGGCTGCCTGCACTAAAATGGTCATAACCATTATAGATATGAAGAAAATGTATGCATGTAGACAACCAACCACATGAAATATGTGTGCACTAGCTTTTCTAGTCCTAGGCTAGTATGCGTACCTGTTTTGAGAAAGTGGTAGTATAGGAAAATACATACTTTTTTAGACTTCAAAGATATTAAAAGGTTACAGCATCCTGGAATTGCCTACAGTATTCAGTAGCTGATGCCAGCCTAAGTGGTTCTACGACTATTATTAGACAGTGGAACAAAGCTGATGTGTCATGTGGTACTGTGGCTACCAGATTCACAAGGCTCTTTAAAGGGATAGTAATGTTTCATAATAAAAGCAGCTCTAATTAATCATCATAGTATTTGGACTTTGGATAGTGTTATTTCAATTCTGTCAGAGTTATAGTTCAAGAGTAATTCAATGACAAAGTGTCCCTCTCCCGCCCCTTTTACTGATGTAACACTGCTCAGCCGAAGCAGAAGGGAGGTGCCCAGGTAGACTGCAGAGTGAGACAATCTTCAATTAAGATAAGGGAAAAAGCTGAAAAGCTTGTCAAGGGGGGGAGGGCTTTCATTGTTCTGATAGGATATGTGTATGGGTCTATGTCTACCTCTGGGTAGTGGAACAATGCTGGGATATCATGCATTATACGTGTGGTTCTGTGGCTAACAGTAGCATAAGGCTTGTATGTTATACAGTGTATGTGGGGTTTTATGGATACCAGTGGACAGTGGAACAAGGCTGGGATGTCAGACAGTATATATTGGGTTCTGTGACAACCAGTGGAGAGTGGAACAAGTCTGGGGAAGATGACATTGAAGATTTGTGTGTGCCAGGGGGTGCCCTACAGATGGCATGGCAATGAGTTGGAGACCCTTCTGATATACATTCTTTTTATTGCCTTTGTTTAGAACTCATTAGAGGGGCATCAGAACAAAGCAGATGCCACCTCAGCTATTGATTAATCAGAAGATTTCACAGATGATGTGGGTGGCCTCTCCGATCCCACCAACTCAACCCAAAAGTTGAGATTATGTTGGGGCAAGGGATTCACACACCCCTGCACAGTCACTGCTATTGATCACCCTTTTCTATTGGCAGGAATGGACGATTACAGCTTCCCAAAACAAAACTTTGGAAGAGGGGAGGGAGAAGTGGACAACTCATCCAAGCATGTACAGAATATGTCTGTGGCATGTGGGGAAGACTTTCTTTGTGAATATATTCCATACACGTCTGACATTGAAGGGGTTAAGGGAGCTTTACACTTTTTTTAACGATTGATACATTATAGTGCTTTTCCTTTTGAGTAAAACAACCTTGCAACATCAGGATTACTCTTGTTTTACTCAGCAAAAAGAAAAAACCTTGCAACATTTTTTTCATTAAAAAAGTTCAGTGCTCTGTTAATAACTTTCAGTGTCATGGACACTGCAGGTTATACCCCAAAGCAATACACAATGCATTGTAGACCCCCTAGCATCCAGGGGTGAGGAGAGGAAGTCCTTCCCCAAAGGACCTCCCTGTTATATTTCCTGAATGCACAAGGTGCAGGTGGATCAGGGAATACTCTAAAGAATACATAAAGAAATCTTAAGAATTGGGCAAATCGCCATGTGTGGGCTATTATTGACACTGAAATATAGGAGACTGTTATAGTGAAAAAAAGCACATTCGTTTAGCTACAAACAAAGAAAAAAAAACTTGTACTTATTTCTTAAATAAGGAATCCTTTATATTGTGCATTCAATAGGCCTCTTTGTGATAGGAGCTCCATTGCACACTTCAACTTTCCCAGTGCTTGTAAGTAGCTACAAAGTAGTGTTCAGTGCCATAGGATCATGTTGTTGTCAGAAAGCCAGAGCCGTAATGTGGATGCCTTTTGTTCCAGCACAGCTTACCTATGACTTTTTTTTATTGATGTAATATACTTTATCTGAGACATGGTTTTTGGTCTGCATAAAACACAATACTGAAACAAAACTTTCTTATGTCATCTGAAGATCCTACTCTTACAAATAATGCATTTTTCTTTTAACATTTAGTCTTTAAGACTGAGGTGTGTAAAACAACATCCTTCAGCTGTTGCTGGTCTACAATTCCCATCATCCTCCAGCGGCTCAAAGTCTGCTAGAAGATGATGGGAGTTGTAGTGCTGAAACATCTCACCCTGCTCTTACGTATTAAGTAGTAGTTATAGATCTACAATTTGGAAATGTAATCAAAAAGTATGTAAACACAGGTTATTACAGGGAATATCTATCTATCTATCTATCTATATATCAATATAGGTATATATATGTATTTTTTTTAGTTTAACAGGAACATTCAGGTAGGGGCCCTTTGTATAGCAGTGAGGTATATCTAGGTTATTTACTTTATTACATTTTCACATTGTTTCTGCAGTTGCCTACATTTACTGGTATCCTTTTAAGTCTGCAAATGGAGAGAAACACTCTAAATAAAGATCCTATTCTGAAAAAACCCTGAGGCTAATAGGATAAGATTGTGAAACGTGTGCAGCTATATCCTACCCCAGAATTCCAGTGGAGGAGAGAGAAACCTGACAGATGTTTGATGAACATTTACCTAAGGCATAATGAAAGAACAACCATAGTTACTTCTTAATGTGTCAATGAATTCTGGTTTATTTAATTGCTGAAATATTATAGGGTTTTTGTGTTTTATTGTATTTATATTAACTTTTTATAAAACCTGAGCCAGTATTGTTACTACAGGGAATGAGATCAGTATTATTTACCTCCTTCCCCTAAAAAAAAAAAATTTTGCTGCACGTAACCTGGTGGGAGGTTAAAATGTTTCCAGCAAAAGATGTTAAATACTAAGTGCACCTCACAGTTAACAGAGCTGCAGGAATCAGTGGAGGCGCCCAAAAAAACCTTCTTTGTGTACTCAGCTTACAGTGTATTGGTGGTGTCAATTTTATTAGTGTGTGTAGGTATATAATGGAGAATTTACCTTAACTGTATCACCTCTTTATAACCACTTACTGAATCTCTCCCCTTGTGTCCAGTTGACACTGCAGATATTGCTGTCTTTGGAGCGCTTGCATATGCGATCCTCATCTGTCCTTAAACAACAGTTGCTAGAACGCCAAGTCAAACTTTCAAACAATTTCATAATAAAGGTTTACTGCTTCTTTGAGTAGATGTGTTTTCTGACTATGAATTTCAACACAAAGATTACTGATAACATTATTAATGGACAATGTGTAACATTTAATTTCAATTAGCTATAATATATTAGCTGTATTCCATTAAAGTTTTATTACTTAGGTTAACTATTATTACTAATTCTGCTCAAATAATATTCAGAATCGCTCCAACTAACTCAACAGTTTTCACATTCCTTAGTTTACAGATTTTACTAACTAATTTTAAAATAACATGCATGATTTTCTTCATTCTTTTCTCTTTGGAGGGAATGTAGTACAATACACACTTTTGATGCATTTTCATGTTTGAGATACCTGTAGAAATTTCTGATTGAACAAAGGACTTGTTTCATATGTCTGTCCATCCATCAATGCAATTTTACATCAAGATCTGTTGATAGTGTTGCCTGGTCTCCCTGTGTAAATTCACAGTGTTCAGCTCAGTCCAATATGTGTGGTAAAAAGATGCCTTTTGAATGGATGCATTTAATTGAGATGTTGCATTGTTAATATCTCCCTCTTCCCCATTTTTAGGCCATTCTATATTTTTTTGCCACAGGCATACCAGTTTATCGAGTTTGCCTGATCTGTGCTGGTGTGTGTATGTGAGCACTAAACAAGTTCCATCCACTAAGAATCAGAAGATATTGTTCTGTCAAAACTCACCCGAAACATATCACACATACAGAAAAAAATTAAAATGTTTTGTGAAGTCTAAGCACAGCTGAGTCTTCATTAGCTTGAATAACCTGTTCATCATCTTCTTGTAGCAGTCTTTCTTATTTTTTTTCTGCCCTCATCCTTGTTCCCATATTTCTGAAAAGCTTTGAAAATGAACAGATAATTAATACATATTATTATCAAGTACACAATGGAGTGTTAAAGTTGACAATACGTTTTTTTCTTTCAGAAATTTCAAAAGCTATATTATTACTAACCGTAATTATGGCACTGATTATATTGTATCTAAGTCAAGTTCACAAAAAATGTTCCTTACCTCTTTTAACCGTTTGAGTGCCAGAGAGGTAGGAATGCATTGCTTTGCAATGCATTCCGTACCCCTCTGGCACTCAGAGGGTTAATAAAATTGTGACTGTTTATCCCAAACTAAGAACAAGTAGGGCAAAAGGCAGAACAATATTTTTGAAGGGAAAAATCTTCAAGTGTTTTCTTTTATAAACATTGACCCATGTTGGGTGCTTATGGATTTTAGTGTAAACACTGCGAAACCATAGGAATAGAAATATTTTTGATAGTAAAGTTAAAAATTGTGTAATTATGTATTTTCAAGAATTTGTGCTTCTTAAAATTTCTGCAGGTACTTAAAACAGATGCACAAGAGCATGTCTCCAGAAGCTACTGGGATACACTGAGACGTAGCACAAGCCAAGCACTCTTTTCAGACCTTGCAGAGGTACAACAAAACCTCTCTGGTCCAAGAAACACTATTTATGTTGCATCTCATTGCATTAACATTTATCATCAATGTTACTCAGAACTTTTCGTTCCATCCTTTGTTTTTGCATGCTGTTTCTATTTGTTTTTCTCTTACAGCATTATTGTATTCCACCTTGGATCACTTTTAACCCTTTGAATGCAAGAGAGTAACACTGTGTACCCCTCTAGCACTCAGATGGTTAAGGTTAAGTGTCTTATCTTGTTTCCTCTTTACACTCTTCCTGCAATACATGTTATATACAAAATTATGTTTATAAATAAATATATATATATATATATATATATATATATATATATATATATATATATATAGTGGATGGTGGAGGGATGCACTCTGCAAAGCTGATTGCCCAAGTGCACATACCTGTGGATAGTAAACAGTTATATCAAGAAGGAGGGCATCATAAGAGGGTCTTTTTAGGATACTTTATTTAGGCGAAATTAGGAATATTGTTGGTCACCATTTCGGTCCTACATGGACCCTTCTCAAGGTCCATGTAGGACCGAAATGTTGACCAACAATATTCCTATTTTCGTCTAAATAAAGTATCCTAAAAAGACTCTCTGATGCTGCCCTTATATTTACCAGGTTTGTGTTATGGAAAAGCACCTTGGTATACATGGATCTGACAGTACATTTTTTATTTATTTTATCAAAGCATCAGCATTCTTGTCTAGTTAAGACAAAGACTTGTATTCTGGAAGCTAAAAGCTGTACTTCTGAGGTAACTCAGCTGTAACTAACATCTCTTGCACTCAGGGAGTTAAAGCCCCATTTAAATTGTAGACTTCACCCTAAAAAATTGTATTTAATTTGAAAGATAATCAAAAACAACCTACTTTTTACAAACTGTTTGTAATATATCATTATTGAGAACTGAATCTTTATTTGTTGATTGCACTGTGTGGTCATCCTGTAATATAAAAGGCCAGATGTATGGTTGTCCGATGCAGTCATGAACAGTAGAGACTGCCCAAAACAGGTAGTCATGTGCAGTAGACACTGCCTGAATGCACAGAATGCTGGGAGGTGTAGTGCTATGTTCGGCCAGTCTCTACTGCGCTGGCCTTATATGTTATAGGATAGGACTGTGTATACAGACTTTTACACTAGTTTATAGTAATTTGTTTCTGTGCTGGGCCTATAAATGAATCTAAACAGAGCCTGCATCCAGGGGGCATTTCTAATATCACAGCAAGGGATAAGGTTGGTCCCAAACAAAACAAATTCACATAAAGTGCAGAGACGTAACAAAAATTGATAAAGGGATTGGGGGATCTGAGTTATAAAGAGAGGCTACCCAAACTGGGTTTGTTTACATTAGAGAAGAGACATCTAAAGGGGAGATATGATTACCATTTACAAATGTATTCAAAGTTAATGCAAATAACTCTCAAAGTAAATATTTAATAATAGAGCTGAGGGATATTTTACAGTAAGGGCAGTAAACTTAAGGAATTCTTTGCCTTGTGATGCTGTGCTTGCAGATACTGTATTTGCTTTAAAAAATAATAATGGATACTACCTCAGAAAAATATTGAGAATTATGACAGTTGGTTTCACATCAGATAGGATGTTGATCCAGGGAAATATGCAATACCCACTTGGGGCTTCAGTGCGATATTTTACCTTCCACTGCATGAACAAGAGAGGTGTGGGCTGAACTTGATGGACTCATCTTTTTCTGCCTCATCAATTATGTTTCTATTCATAAAGTACCACACTATGCCATCAAAACATAAACATTAATTTTTCAGAAAAATGGTTAATACAACATATAGGCAGATTTTATTTCTCTGTAACAGATCCACATTAAATGATTAGAAATTTCAATTTATCCCCTATAGAGAAGTTGTTTTGCTGAAGAATTGCACATTTTTAGCTTTCTAAATGCAGTCCAAAGTGTTTACCCCATGAGTGCAGCTTTTCCTTTTTCTAAATATCTATGCGTTGGTTGGCAGAAGTATTCACCCCTAGCAAAGTTTTGCCATTTTGTTGACACCGTATTGTATATTTTCATACTAGGCTTTACTCACCACTCTCTATTGCTCAAGTAAAAACTGCCTACAACATATGATTAAGATTTACGGTAAAAAAATGCTGCCGCTCAGGGGAAGATTAATTGTTTGAAATGACATAATATTAATGAAATGGTTTTAGGCTTTCTGCAATCAAAGTGTTTGTAGATTTTCCTCAGATATTTAAGGTTTTCATTAAGACCAATGTGCTTTCAAAACAAGTGGTACTGAGACACAGAGCAGGAGGAGGGCACAAGAAGGGTAGAAAATTTCAGCAAGCAATGACAACAGAGATTTTGAGAGATCTATAAAGTTATATGTCTTAGATGGGAATCATTATTACAAAATAACAATAAACCAGTAAAAACACAAAGCTGCCCTGTATGGACAGGTAGCAGAAAGAAGCCATTACTCAAAAAGCCTCATCATAAAGCATTTCTAACATTAGAATGCAACTTGTAGATGATACTGCAGTTGTGGATAAAGCTTCTGTGGTCAGTTAAGTCAATAATCTAACTTTGTGGTTTAAATTCTAAGCATTTCATGTGGCACAAGTACAGCACTGTACAGCACCTAGTGAGCACCATTTCTACTTTCAACCATGGTGGTTGCAGCATCATGTTATGGGAATTCCACTCTTGAGCAGGAACTGGGAAGCTTGTTTGGATATAGGGGAAATGGATGGTACAGTACAGATGATTCCTTGAAGAAAACCTGTTTGTGTTACCCAATGCATTTTAAACTTGGAGGAAATTCACATTTCAGTAGAAAATGTGCAAAAGAACAAAATCAAAACCACTCATGTTCACATGGGTCAGTCATATTGTTTACTTGTATCCAATCAAACTTGAAGACTACAGCCCATGAACAATCCACAACAAACCAGGACTGGAGACATTTTATAATGAAGATTGGGTAGCAACGTTACCATCTTTCTGTGCAAAGCTAATAGAAACCTTTTCAAAATTTTAATTTCAGTAACTACTGCAAATGAGCATCAACCCAGTAATACCTTATGAGGCTGAATACTTGTACAACCAGCAGATTCATTCTGTACATTGTGTGTGTGCGTATTTGTGTGTGTGTGTGTGTGTGCGCATCACGACTTTTATAATGTCTTTTTGGACTTTACACCAGAAGTAAATATTTATAGATTCTGTAACAAACCAACTGCACCACAGGGGGAAATAAAATGTACAATTTAATAGGACTGAAGGGTGCCCAACATATTGCTTCACTATGCTTTGAACACCCTACTCACACTCCGAGGGTTAACCATTGGAATTTTAGAGAGACGTCCAAAACATTGCATCTCTAGCATTCAGGAGTTAAAATTAAATCAATGGGAATTTTAGAACTTTTTAATTTGTCCCTGTGGTGCAATTGCTGTGCCCCACAGTTGCTCTTCTTTCTGCATAAGGCCCTTTGAATGAGATCAGAGAAGCAGCCAGCATTTATACAGAGGAAGCAGCCTTAACTAATTAGGTGAAACTAATGCCTTCCTGTTATATAAATGAAGCATACAAGAAATGCACATTGTTGTGGTTACCTCCTGCTTATGACAAAAATAAGTCTTGCTACTTTTACCATTTTTTCAAAGGGCGCGGATGAACTCACCAGTTCAATGATACACACAACGCTCCTCGTACACTTCTTTGGAAAGAAAGGGAAAGTAGAACTCAACTTTGAAGATTTTTATAGGTGAGTGTAACTTTCATGTACTTATTTGATTACATCTCAGTTCTCCAAAACACAGAATAGACTGAGCAGGGAAAAGATTATTCGTATTCACACACTGCTGGTCCCATATACACTCAGGTGGATCATTTCTCCAAGAAGTAGAAGTCTATTCCGCTACCTTTTGTGATCACTCATTAACTAATATATATACTATATATTAGGGCTTTTCATGCTGAGTAAGACAAGGGTAATCCAACTACTGGGAGAGGCATATTTTCAGAGTTTTTATAGATTAACCTCTTTGTTTTTTATGTTATCAATGCCCCCGTTAGATTTAATTTACTTATTCTATTACTTTCTCCAAAGAATATAAGAACTGCTGACTCATTGTGTCAGTGTAAGCTTTCAGGAAGTAATCACACTGTAACCCACTTCCAATCCTGACTATAAGATTTGTATAACTGACAGCAGTGCGAGTAACCTTATATTACTCAGCAGAAAAATCTATACGCCATATGTTTTTTATTAAAATCTTAACACCCCTTTGGCACTCAAAGGGTTAACTGGCGACCGCATCGTGAGCAACATAAAAATACCAAATAACAATGAACCTTTCTTTGAACTTAACTAAAGAAGCCCTGCCAGATAAGGATGAACTCACAACAACTGATTTATAGATCTGGGTGCCAGATGGATGAAGGATAATGGGGAAAAATCATTGCTCTCAGGAACTCTTCATATTGAACTCAAATGAATTAAATATAAAGCTCAGCAAGGAATGGGGGGAGGCCTCCACAGTCCTCAAATTAAAACAAACCAAAAGATCCCAGGGTCAATGGAATTGTTAACTATATTATAAAAAGCAGCATGTATTGCATATGAAGAAATCCTGAGAGTGATGCTTTTACTCTGTTTCCTATATCAAAATTGCCTATATTTATATTAGCCAATCTTTATTTAAATCTAGTTTACAAAATATATAGCTTTATTTATTTGTTACTTTATGCAAATTAGCCAATACTATTTGATAGAAAGTGGCAGTTGGAAAGGAGAACAGAATGACACACTAGGCTATGCCAGACATTGCTACCTAATTTGCATAAACCATCAAATAACATCTCATAAACTATAGATTTAAATACGGTATGGCTAACTTAACCCCTTAAGGTACAGTGACATGTCAGGACCATCACCGCTGTCCTTGCCTAAAGAACTGAAATATATTTGTAAATGCTAATCATATCACACCTCTTCTCTAATGTAAACAAACACAGATTGGCTAGTATCTATTTATAACTCAGATCCTCCAATTCCTTTAACAGTTTTGTTGCATGTCTTTGCACTTTTTCCAGTTCAATAATGTATTTTTAAGAACTGGAGCCCAAAACTGTGCTCCATATTCTGGATGGGGACTTTCCAAGGATTTATATAGGATTAATAAAGAGGAAGAATTATTTTCCCATCCCTTGCATCTACACCTTTTTAATAAAGTATAGTACCCTACTGTCCTTGCAAACCAAGCACACTTTGTAGACCATTCCAATGAAGTAATTATTTTTAAAGATCACTATTTCGACTCTGCTGAAGAGCCGTCGACTGGTCTCAGGACCTGGATCTCCTGCTGTCAGTACAGCGCTGACGTTAGGAGGGACGGGGGGACTTTAGAATGCTTTATCTCTCAAACCATAAAGGTTTGAGACATAGGACTTTCTCCATATACTTTATTTTTTTTAAATCTACCATACTGTATAAACGTAGATTCGGGCATTACTAACCCTTTAACACTGCCTTTAGCATTAAGAAATTAGCCTTTTTAAAGTTGAATGTTCCAGTTCCAGTTCTTCCATCTTACCAGCCAGACTACGGGCATTTATATGAATACATTTTATGTTACTGCGATACTGGAGAAATATTTATTTGTTTTTTGCAAAGCTTAACATAGGCACCTCCTTAATGGATGAAATAACCTAACATGCCCCTTCTCTAATCCTATTTACACTGCCTACCTTATCCTGTGTTGTATAACCCTTCCCCCCTTTCCCAGTTTAAAATCTCCACCAACCCATTAACCATCACTAAGCATTACTAACCACCTAGCACAGTAACCACCTTTCCACTAAGTCTCCTGCTTACACTAAGTCTTCAGCCACTCATCTAATGCCCTAAGCTCTTGTTAATTTTTCAGGTGTAGGAAATACCACTTTAGCTTTTCTAGTTTTTCCTGGCATTATTTGCCAGGTATTCTGTTTTTCTCCTGGTTCTTTTTCCCAGCCATGTTCTCTGATGCTCTTGCTGGGCCTTTATCAAGCACCAACACCTTGTGTCAGTGTGTGATCGATCAAAGTGTTCCTGTTGTGACCTACTTCAAGTGTTTCCTGTGATTCTAGTGATTGATTCCGCTTAATTTTCCTGATTTGGCTCTGTATCCGTGTTACTGGTTTGACATCGGCTCTATTTAATTGACTCCTCTTCTGCCTGCTCCTTGTGTACTACCCTTGCCTGACTGGTTTTGACCCCGGCTTGTTCAACTTTTCGTCTGTCTCATCCCTGCTAGCATCTCTGCTCATTTTGTTACTGATGCGTCTTGTCGATCATTTTTCATTCAACTCTGGGGGTTCTTCTGTGCCCTTCTGTCGAGTTTGACCCTATCAACTACCTTGTCGTGTTCAACCCTATCGACTACCTTGTCATGTTCTACAACATTTACTACCCACAGTGTTTGACTACATTGACCACCCATCGGTTTCAACTCCTTTGACCCCTTGAGCATCAACTGTTCCTGGTTCCTTCTCTTTCCTGTCCCAGTGTTTCAACAGACACAGTTATACTGCTGGTAGGTTTACTATCCTGATTCCTGTCTCAAAGAGTAGCTGCTATATCTAGGGTTATCATCCAACTATCTGGCTTTGTGGTCAGCACCTTTAACTCGGCCTAGGCCACATCATGGCTTCCCTAGAGCAGCCCCTGCCAGCTAAGTACGCTTCCCAGTCAATGCACCCTAGCACCTTGCTTACTGAGGCCTATTCAGCAGTAGCTCTTGTTTTTGTCTGTTGATATCTGTTATTCATATTAATAGCAGCCTGTTTCCTCTTTGTTAAGACTCTACTCTGCAAAGTAACATCCAGGCAAATTAAATTGTGTGCTCCTTAGTCAGAGCATCAGATTATGCTTAAAGGGACAGTATTACTTCAAAATTACTATCCCTCATATTGTAGCCCTTAATAAACTGAGTTAAATGACGCCAGCGGCATCTCTCAGACCTTTATGGTTTAAGAGACAGCCACTTTCAAAGTTTCCTCTCCCCTGCTGTCCGTGTTCTGCTGCCAGCAGGAGAATCCGGTCCCGGGACAGGCGGAGGCTCTTAAATGGAGCTGATATCTCGTTATGGAAGGAAAAATTATTCATTGAAACAGTCTTCTACGTGTGCTTGGTTACCAAGCACACGTAGAAGACTGTTTCAATTAATAATTTTTCCTTCCATAACGAGATATCGGCTCTGCTGAAGAGCCTCCTCTTGATTCAGAGACTGGATTCTCCGGCTGGCAGCAGAACGCTGACAGCAGGGGAGAGGAAACTTTGAAAGCAGCTGTCTCTTAAACCATAAAGGTTTGAGAGATGCCGCTGGTGTCATTTAACTCAGTTTATTAAGGGCTACAATATGAGGGATAGTAATTTTGAAGTAATACTATCCCTTTAAGCTTATAACCTGAATCCCTGAAATCCGTCTTAATGGCCCACCATTCCCCACTGACTTTGTCATCAGTACCAGCATGTAACATGACAGCCGGGTCATGCTCAGCTCCTTCTAACAATCTATCAAACTGAGCTGCTACATGTCTTACCTGATGTCAAAGACTGTTCTCTGGACAGCAGACGTCTAGGTGTAGCCGTCCTTTCTGGACACAGCTAGTCTAGTTTTATCACACTTATGGGCTTACCTGTCTCTGGACTTGAGCCAGTGACCTTCATGTTGCATGGCCTGCAACTTCCACCTCTGACACCAGAGGATCTTTCATCAGCAGGCTGTTCTGTACCAGCATTGTCCTTTTACTCTTCCTAGCTTTCCTGGATCCTGGGTCTGCCTCCAAGCACATATTGGTTAATGGCCTCCAGCTCTACCTGGGTTGGGAGACTATTTAAACAAGCCTGCCTGAGCTCCCTGTGCTCAGTTTCTAGCCCTGGTGGTGAAGATTCAGTTTCCTGTTTGCTGTATTTGATTCTCCGTTTTACCTCGGCTTGTGCTTTGACTTCATTTGATTTCACTTGCACTGTGCCTTCGCTTGCACTTCACTTGCACTCTGCCTGCTGTGACTATTGGCTTGCCTTGGTCACACCTCAGCATACCATGCAAATCGATCCCCCTACCATGAACAAGAGCATGCAGAGAAATCTGCATTCTCTTGACTTGCAGCAATTTTCCACTTTCCTGCAACCCCTTCTCAACGCCATCCTCACACTTGCTTGTCCAGAACAAACTACTGCTCTCTACAACAGCACTCTCACAACAGCTCTTGACACAGCTGCACCTGCAACTCCATGTCAATCCTGCTCAACCACATTACAACCCTGGCTCACAAGACAAACACGATACCACCAAAGGTACTCACTGTCACGGTTTATTATGACTCTCAGACACAAGTTTTAGGTAAAAAAAATCAATTTTATTGAAATAATAAATGATAACTTAGGATGGCAATAACATACATAATATATATATACAGAATATAGCACAGACAGAAGGCAGACTCTACCGGTCCTGTCAATATACCGGACAGGACAGTCTTTAGGCTCTACCGGCCTTGCCAATACCGGGTAAGGCAACCTGCAGATGGAATAGCATAACGGTTTACCGGCCTTACCAAATTACCGGGCAAGGCAGCCTCAATAGATACACACTGTAGGCTCTACCGGCCCTGCCAATACCGGGTAAGGCAACCTCAGATGGAATGTGGCAAAAGGTTCTACCGGCCTTACCAATACCGGGCAGGGCAGCCCAGAGATAATAGCAGCAGTCAGATGGAACTGGCAAATTAGCAGAATCGTTAAGCAACAAGGCTTTGGAGCAAACCAGCGTCCGCACGCTGGAAACAACACTGAATAGTATAGCCGTTAGGCTTAGCGAGCAAACCAGTGACCGCACACTGGAGTAACAAGCGAGTAGTATAGCCGCAAGGCTTAGGAGCAAACCAGCGTCCGCACGCTGGGACCAACACAGATTTGTATAGCTGATAGGCTTTGGAGCAAACCAGTGACCGCACACTGGTGTAACAAGCGAGTTTGTATAGCCGCAAGGCTTAGGAGCAAACCAGCGTCCGCACGCTGGGACCAACACAGATTTGTATAGCTGAAAGGCTTTGGAGCAAACCAGTGACCGCACACTGGTGTAACAAGTGAGTTTGTATAGCCGCAAGGCTAGGAGCAAACCAGCGTCCGCACGCTGGGACCAACACAGATTTGTATAGCTGAAAGGCTTTGGAGCAAACCAGTGACCGCACACTGGTGTAACAAGTGAGTTTGTATAGCCGCAAGGCTTAGGAGCAAACCAGCGTCCGCACGCTGGGACCAACACAGATTTGTATAGCTGATAGGCTTTGGAGCAAACCAGTGACCGCACACTGGTGTAACAAGCGAGTTTGTATAGCCGCAAGGCTTAGGAGCAAACCAGCGTCCGCACGCTGGGACCAACACAGATTTGTATAGCTGATAGGCTTTGGAGCAAACCAGTGACCGCACACTGGTGTAACAAGCGAGTTTGTATAGCCGCAAGGCTTGGGAGCAAACCAGCGTCCGCACGCTGGGACCAACACGGAATTGTAGCAATGTCACCAACGCGACCAGGCAGAAGGTCGCCAGGATACTGAAGACAGGTGATGAGATGACAGGAACCAGCAACGATCAGTCAGGTCAGAAAACAGCAGAGAAGTTCAGCAGGAACTGCAACACCAGAGACTAGGCCGGAACCAGGACTGGAAGTACTTCAGCATGCAGGAAACACTGGAACAGTAGAGATCAGGAACTCAGGAACACATGAGATCAGGAACTCAGGAACACTGGAACAGAGGCCCAGCTATCACTAGCATAGTGATAGCAAGAAGGTCAGAAACAACACGAAAGGGCACTCAAAGGGTGCCCAATCCAGGTTTAAATAGTCAATAAGAGGCAGGCTATCTGCAGACAGCCAATAGAAGCCCCCTACTGGTGACAGACAAGTAACTGCAGCCAATCACGGGCACCGTGATAGTACCCCCCTTTCAAAGACCCCCTCTCCTAGAATAGGGTTTAGGTTTCTGCGGGTAATTGGCATGAAAGGCCCTAGTTAACCTAGGTGCATGAAGGTCCGTACTATCCACCCATGATCGATCCTCAGGACCATACCCTTTCCAATGTACCAGGTACTGTACCCTTCCTCTAAGCCTACGGGAATCAATAATGCTCTGAACCTCGTACTCCTCCTGGCCCTCGACCTCAACAGGTCCTGGCACCACAGGTGTGGTAGTATAGCGATTGCAAACCAGAGGCTTAAGAAGGGACACATGGAACACATTATGGATACGCATGGATGCAGGTAGGTCTAGTGCATAGGAGACAGGGTTAATTTTGCGAATAACTCTGTATGGACCAATAAACCGAGGAGCCAACTTATTAGACGGAACCTGCAGCTTGAGATTTCTGGAGGAAAGCCATACTCTATCCCCAACCTGAAAGGAAACCGCTGGAAGCCTTCTGCGATTAGCATGGCGCTGATGACGCTGAAATGACTGACCAAGTGCCCTCTGAACTTGTGCCCATGTGGAACGGAGTTGCTCGATATGCTCATCCAGAGCTGGAATCTGTTGCGTCTGAAATGAGTCTGGAAGCAAACAGGGCTGGAACCCATAATTAATCAGAAACGGAGAGCTCCCAGATGAAGAATTGACCGCACAGTTCCTGGCGAACTCTGCCCAAGGCAACAAGTCGGACCAATTATCATGATGGTCAGTAACGAAACAACGGAGAAATTGTTCCAAGCCCTGATTAGCTCGTTCAGCGGCTCCATTGGTCTGGGGATGGTAGGCAGAGGAGAAGGACAGCTGTATGCCCATCTGTTGGCAAAATGCCCTCCAAAATCTAGACACAAACTGGCTCCCCCTGTCAGACACCAGTACCCTAGGCACTCCATGCAACCGGAATACTTCTCTGGCGAACACCATTGCCAATTCCTTCGCTGAAGGAAGACCACGGAGGGGCACGAAATGAGCCATTTTAGAAAACCTGTCCACCACCATGAATATAAAGGAGTACCCCTTCGACATAGGCAACTCTCCCATAAAATCAATGGAAACATGAGACCAGGGGCGTTCGCCATTAGGCACCGGTTGAAGCAAGCCCACAGGGAGATGTCTCGGGGTCTTAGCGCGGGCGCAGGTGGCACAGGCATTCGTAAATTCGGCACAATCGTTTCTCATGGAAGGCCACCAAAATAACTGAGAAAGGGACCATAACAATTGGTCTCTACCAATATGTCCCGCAGCCTTAGAGGAATGGTAGGTTTCGAGCAGCCTACTACGAAATGATTCAGCGACAAAACATTTGCCCACTGGGGTTTCATGGGGAGCGGACCCCTGAGAGGCCAGGATCTCCTCCCCTAGAGGAGAAGTGATACTCGTGCGTATAGTAGCCAGTATTCTATCAGGTTGGATGATAGGAGCTGGTGCTTCCACTCTGTCACTGTCGGCCTCAAATTGTCTTGACAGTGCATCAGCCCTGATATTTTTTGACCCTGGTAAATATGATACAATGAAATTAAATCGAGACAGGAACAGTGCCCACCTGGCCTGACGAGAGGACAATCTCTTGGCCTCCGAGAGATAGGTCAGATTCTTATGATCTGTTAGGATTAAGACAGGATTCTTAGTACCTTCAAGCAAATGACGCCATTCCTTAAGAGCAAGGATAATGGCCAATAATTCTCTGTCACCTATCTCATAGTGGCTTTGAGTGACAGTCAACTTTTTAGAGAAAAACCCACAAGGTCTGAGAGTTCCACCTTTCTCGTGTCGCTGCGAAAGTACTGCCCCGACCCCAATATCTGAGGCATCAACCTCTAACGTAAATGGAAGTAAAGGATTGGGGTGGGATAACACAGGAGCCGCAGCAAATGCCAGCTTCAAATTCTCAAAGGCTTTCTCAGCAGATACCGGCCAACAAGAAGGATTAGCACCCTTGTGCGTAAGATCGGACAGAGGTTTGACAATGGAAGAAAAGTTCTTAATAAACCTCCTATAATAATTAGCGAAACCCAGGAAACGCTGTATGGCTTTAAGACCCTTGGGTTTTGGCCATTGTAGGACAGCTGACAACTTTTCTTTGTCCATGGCAATGCCATCATTGCCAATTATGAACCCCAAGAATGGCACACTGGTTCTATGAAACTCACATTTTTCCATTTTACAAAATAATTTGTTCTCACGGAGTCGTAGCAATACTGCGGATACATCTTTGATGTGCTGTGCCATGTTTTGGGAGTAAATCAGTATATCGTCGAGGTACACCACAACACATGTCTGTAACATATCTCTCAGAACATCATTTATCAGTTCCTGGAAAACTGCGGGTGCATTACACAGCCCAAAAGGCATTACTAGATACTCGTAGTGCCCAGCTCGAGTATTAAAGGCAGTTTTCCACTCATCACCTGCTCGAATGCGAACCAGATTGTAAGCGGCCCGTAGGTCCAACTTGGTAAATATCGAAGCGCCCTTAAGCCTGTCAAAAAGCTCGGTGATGAGTGGTATTGGGTATGCGTTTTTTGCCATTAGTTTATTCAAGCCCCGGTAGTCAATGCATGGTCTTAATTCGCCATTTTTCTTTTTTACAAAAAAGAACCCAGCCCCAGCTGGAGAGGTAGATTTACGTATGATCCCTCTAGCAAGGGCATCAGAAATGTAATCCTCCATAGCCTTATTTTCATCACAAGATAATGGATAAGTGCGTCCTTTCGGAGGTACTGCACCAGGCTGCAATTCAATGCAACAATCATAAGGTCTATGCTGGGGTAGCATACTAGCCTCTCCTTTGCTAAAAACATCGCCAAACTGTTGGTACACATCCGGCATAGCAGAGGAGGTGCACATGACCTTAATAGGCTGGATGACGCACTTGTCCATACAAAACTGGGACCAAGCAGCAATTTCACACTTTTTCCAATCGAATTGTGGGTTATGTAACTGTAACCACGGAAATCCCAATATCACCGCATGGTGCGGGGAATTAATCAGTTGAAACTGCTGCTCTTCTCTGTGAAGTGCCCCAATAGTCATAGACAATGGCATAGTTTCAAATATAACCTGAGGCGGTTCTAAGGGTCTACCATCAATCGCTTCAATAGTCAAGGGGTTTTCTCTTTCAATGCGTGGAACTCCGTGCAATTCAGCAAAGGTATTATCCATAAAATACCCTGCTGCACCGGAGTCAACCAAGGCCAAAACCTCCACAGAGCGTTGTGCCCAAGACAATACCACCTGTATGGTGGGTTTCATTATGCCCGACACTGGGGACGATTGTACACCACCTAGGGCCTGTCCCCCAAGATACCCTAGGTGTGTGCGTTTCCCGGACGTACCGGACAGGAATTTAGCAAGTGCCCTTTTTTACCGCAGTATAAACATAACCCTTGTTTTTTGCGATATAGTCTCTCTGCCTTGGATAGTCTAGTGAAGCCTATTTCCATAGGTTCACTTGTTTCCCGAACTGGTTCACTAGACTTCAATGCCAAGGGAGGGATGGGTGGGCAAAACATGCTACTAGGCTCATTATTTTTTGACCGTAACTTACGATCTCTGGCAATTGATCTCTCACGTATTCTGGAGTCAATTATCATAACATACTCAATGTAATCATCTAGATCAATAGGTAGATCTTTAGCAGCGATTTCGTCTTTAATGTGGTCATTCAGGCCTTGAGAGAAGGCTGCCAATAATGCCTCGTTATTCCAACCTACCTCTGCTGCCAATGTGCGGAATTCGATGGCATAGTCGCCCACTGTACGCCTGCCCTGTTGTATCTCCATAAGGCGTTTGGCAGCAGAGGTGGTTCTACCAGGAGGCTCAAACACTCTTCGAAAGGAACGCACAAATTCACTAAAGTTCTTAGTACAAGGTTTAGCATTACTATCACGGTGCCCGTGATTGGCTGCAGTTACTTGTCTGTCACCAGTAGGGGGCTTCTATTGGCTGTCTGCAGATAGCCTGCCTCTTATTGACTATTTAAACCTGGATTGGGCACCCTTTGAGGGCCCTTTCGTACTGTCACGGTTTATTATGACTCTCAGACACAAGTTTTAGGTAAAAAAAATCAATTTTATTGAAATAATAAATGATAACTTAGGATGGCAATAACATACATAATATATATATACAGAATATAGCACAGACAGAAGGCAGACTCTACCGGTCCTGTCAATATACCGGACAGGACAGTCTTTAGGCTCTACCGGCCTTGCCAATACCGGGTAAGGCAACCTGCAGATGGAATAGCATAACGGTTTACCGGCCTTACCAAATTACCGGGCAAGGCAGCCTCAATAGATACACACTGTAGGCTCTACCGGCCCTGCCAATACCGGGTAAGGCAACCTCAGATGGAATGTGGCAAAAGGTTCTACCGGCCTTACCAATACCGGGCAGGGCAGCCCAGAGATAATAGCAGCAGTCAGATGGAACTGGCAAATTAGCAGAATCGTTAAGCAGCAAGGCTTTGGAGCAAACCAGCGTCCGCACGCTGGAAACAACACTGAATAGTATAGCCGTTAGGCTTAGCGAGCAAACCAGTGACCGCACACTGGAGTAACAAGCGAGTAGTATAGCCGCAAGGCTTAGGAGCAAACCAGCGTCCGCACGCTGGGACCAACACAGATTTGTATAGCTGATAGGCTTTGGAGCAAACCAGTGACCGCACACTGGTGTAACAAGCGAGTTTGTATAGCCGCAAGGCTTAGGAGCAAACCAGCGTCCGCACGCTGGGACCAACACAGATTTGTATAGCTGAAAGGCTTTGGAGCAAACCAGTGACCGCACACTGGTGTAACAAGTGAGTTTGTATAGCCGCAAGGCTAGGAGCAAACCAGCGTCCGCACGCTGGGACCAACACAGATTTGTATAGCTGAAAGGCTTTGGAGCAAACCAGTGACCGCACACTGGTGTAACAAGTGAGTTTGTATAGCCGCAAGGCTTAGGAGCAAACCAGCGTCCGCACGCTGGGACCAACACAGATTTGTATAGCTGATAGGCTTTGGAGCAAACCAGTGACCGCACACTGGTGTAACAAGCGAGTTTGTATAGCCGCAAGGCTTAGGAGCAAACCAGCGTCCGCACGCTGGGACCAACACAGATTTGTATAGCTGATAGGCTTTGGAGCAAACCAGTGACCGCACACTGGTGTAACAAGCGAGTTTGTATAGCCGCAAGGCTTGGGAGCAAACCAGCGTCCGCACGCTGGGACCAACACGGAATTGTAGCAATGTCACCAACGCGACCAGGCAGAAGGTCGCCAGGATACTGAAGACAGGTGATGAGATGACAGGAACCAGCAACGATCAGTCAGGTCAGAAAACAGCAGAGAAGTTCAGCAGGAACTGCAACACCAGAGACTAGGCCGGAACCAGGACTGGAAGTACTTCAGCATGCAGGAAACACTGGAACAGTAGAGATCAGGAACTCAGGAACACATGAGATCAGGAACTCAGGAACACTGGAACAGAGGCCCAGCTATCACTAGCATAGTGATAGCAAGAAGGTCAGAAACAACACGAAAGGGCACTCAAAGGGTGCCCAATCCAGGTTTAAATAGTCAATAAGAGGCAGGCTATCTGCAGACAGCCAATAGAAGCCCCCTACTGGTGACAGACAAGTAACTGCAGCCAATCACGGGCACCGTGATACTCACGCACTGCTGAAAGGCACTGGAGGAAATCTCGCTCCACAGCTGACTTCATACACTACAAATTCACTCTGTTCCTATAGCTCTGCGCTCTCCCTGGCCAAACAGTCATACCTCTCCTCTCTAATTTCTAACCTTTCCTCCAACCCAAAACACCTTTTCTCAACCTTCAAGTCACTTCTACACCCACCAGTGCAAACCCCTTCCACTAACGTCTCCGCCCAAGACCTCGCCACCCACTTCAAGCACAAGATTGACTCCATCAGACATGAAATCTCATTACTTTCACTCCCACCTATCCTGAATAGCCCTACCATCCTCCCCATACACACTAAGCTCCTTCTCACCCGTTGCCGAGGACAAAGTTTCCCTTCTCCTCAGTCGCTCAAATCTAACAACATGCCCTCTTGACCCAATCCCGTCTCAGCTCACTCAAGAACTTTCACCTCTACTAACACCACCCCTTACTCACTTATTCAACCTCTCTCTGTTAACCGGCACCTTCCCATCCTCTTTTAAACATGCACTAATCACACTCATTCTAAAGAAACTCTCCCTGGACCCAAACTCACTGTCAAACTACTGGCCCATTTCTCTACTCCCGTTCTCCTCCAAGCTCCTTCAGCGTCTCGCATACAACCAGCTCACTAAAGTCCTCTGCTCCCATTCCCTGTTAGATCCCTTGCAATCTGGATTCCGTCCTCATCACCGAGACTGCCCTCACTAAAGTGGCCAACGACTTACTGTTCGCAAAGTCAAAAGGCCACTACTCCCTTCTCATTCTCCTGGACCTGTCAGCTGCCTTTGACAAGTAGATCACCCTCTCCTCCTCCAAGCCCTCTCTGTGACACCGCCCTCTCTTGGTTTTCCTCCTATCTCTGCAACCGCTCCTTCAGTGTGTCCTACTCTGGCTCCACTTCCCCATCCCTCCCACTGTCTGTCGAAGTGCCTCAGGGCTCAGTCCTGGGCCCCTTGCTCTTCTCAATTTGCACTGCATCCCTTAGCAAACTAATAAACTGCTCTGGGTTTCGCCATCATCTCTATGCTGATGACACCCAAATCTATCTTTCCTTCCCAGACCTCTCCCCTTCCCTCCTGTCTTAGGTGTCTGACTGTCTATCTGCTATGTCTTCTTGGATGTCCTCCCGTCAACTCAAACTTAACCTTGGTAAAACCAAACTAATTATCTTCCCTCACTCTCCTACCAGCCCTACCCAAGACATTACCATCACTTTCAATACCACCATCACACCAACCCCTACAGCACGCTGCCTGGCGGTCACAATTGACACTGCCCTATCCTTTATTCCCCACATCCACTCAATCTCCAAATCATGCCACCTCCACCTCTGCAACATCTGTAGAATCCGACCCTTCCTCACCCAAGATACTACTAAAATACTAATCCAAACACTCATCATGTCTCGTCTTGACTACTGTAACTCACTACTAACTGTCCTTCCTCTCACCCGACTAACCCCACTACAGTCCATAATGAACTCCGCTGCACGACTAATGTACCTCACCCACCGCTTCTCTAACACCAGCCCCTCTGCCAAACCCTACACTGGCTCCCACTAGCACACAGAATTAAATTCAAAATTCTGGTGTTAACTTATAGAGCCCTTACTAACACCTCACCCCCCTATATCTCATCTCTTATTTCCAAATACACTCCCACTCGCCATCTTCGTTCTGCACATGACCTTCTCCTCTCCACAGCTCTTATTACATCCTCCCACTCCCACCTACAGGACTTCTCCCGAGTTGCACCCGAGCTCTGGAATTCCCTCCCCTGCCACATCAGACTCTCCTCTAGCCTTCAGATCTTCAGACGCTCCCTGAAAACTCACCACTTCAGGGAAGCGTATCAACTACCTCCTTAAAAAATTTTCCCCAAGAACCACCCCTTCCCTGGGCCACTGCACTCAATAGCACTTCTCTCTCCCCTAACTGCAAAAAAGAATCCCCGGAGGAGCAGTTTGAACCTCTGCTTATACTGTGGCAAAAGATGTCCACCTACTCTTTGCCTGTCCTGTTTATCCTCAGAACGATATGCACAGTGCTCCTCAGCAAACCATTCCTCATTCAACTGGAAGTGCTAGTATTCTGACTTGTCACTGTTTTCTTTGTCTATTAGCAATGTATTTGACTTTTATCTGACCTCCTCTCTCTCTGCAAATACAATTGATGCCTAAGACTAATCCTCTACTGATCGAAGTATTTGGTAGGACACCTATAACTTCAGGCTTGGTCTCACTTGAATTTACTGCCGTACAGATCGTTCTCAAAAAACATTGTGAATATTTGAAATTTGATGTGGTTCATTTCCCTCATTTCTTATAGTGTTGGGCCTGCTGTGACTAAGTCTTCACAACTTCAGTATTGACTGGCCTACTAGTTAAATCATGTACCGTTCCTTCTACTGTCATCAGAGGTGTGTCTCAATGCCTAGGACCTCCAGATCTGAACCCTTTTTTGCATCAGTAGCTGTGAAATCTGCTGCCATATCTGAAGCTTATTAGAACTTTGCCAACAGTAAAAAAGGAAGCATTGGATTTGTGATTGCTCAGTTGAGTTACTTCCAGGTATTGCATATTTTCTTTGTTTAAACCTGAGTTGGAGTTTCTTAAAGACTACCTATAAGGAAATCTGGCTGCGGGTTTCATTTGGCCTTCCACTTCTCCAGCTGGAGCAAGAATTTACTTTGTGGAGAAAAAAACGGCTCATTCAGACCCTGTGTTGATGAGGTCATCATTAAGAAACAGTATCCTCTTCCTTTAATTACAAAGCTATTTGATTGCCTGAGTGCCTCCACGTTTCCATAAAATTTAGTTTACCTGGGGCTTATAACCTGGTACGAAGCTGGGAAGGAGACAAATGAAAGACATAATTCAAAACTCACTATGGGCATTTTGAATACCTGTTGATGCCTTTTGGCCTGTGCAACTCTTTATGGACTTTCCAACCCTTTGTCAATGTTTTTCATGATCTACTGGACCAGTTTGTAGTTGTTTATTTAGATGATCTCCTCATTTCCACCTCTACCTTGGAGGAACACCATTCAGAAAATCATATCCTGTCTTCACCTGCATTGTTTGCCTGCTAAACTGGAAAATGCACCTTTGAAACCTCTGCAATAGAATTTCTCGGCTTCATCTTGTCCCCTGCCAGAATTACAGTGGCTTCCCAGAAAGTGTCTGGCATCCTTGACTGGCCAGTTCACAAAGAGGGTAAACTCTGCAACAGTGGGTTTGAGCTGTGTTGTCTCAACGGAGTGGTCCTAAAGTTTTGCTGTACCCGGTGGCTTTCTTTTGTAGTAAACTGTCCTCTTCAGAAAGGAATTACAATATCAGTAATAGAGAACTTCTGATCATCAAACTCGCTCTCGAAGAAAGGCACCATTAGTTAGAAGGTTCTAAACACCTCTTTACCATCTTCACCAACCATCACAACTTGGAATACCTCAGAACAGCTAAAAGAATCTTACCTACCATCCGGGTTCTCAAAACGGAATGGCTGATGCACTCTCCTGTCAGTTCCCTGTGAATCACCAAGTTTCTAAAGCTACTGTTTTGGCTTTTGGCCAGATATCTATGCCCGGATTAAATCCTGAGTCAGAATTGCCTAACGTCTGCACTTGAAGGACAGTCTTTTGCTCTTCAGAGATCATGTGTTTGATGCTGCTTCTCTATAGAGGTTCTGAAGTGCTTCCACAATGCTTCACTGGCTGGTAACATTGGCAACTGTTAGACCAAACAGATGTAATGGCAATATGGGGAGTTGCGAGGGAAAACAACATTGTATATTTGTTTGTATGGTTACCAGTGGTAGAGTGAAACAAGGCTGGGGAAGCAGGCACTGTATGTATGGTTGCATCACTACCTGTGCTGTTTTTTTTTTGTTTTGTTTTTTAATGCACCAGCCCACCAATCCTTTCCTGATAAAAGTTAGCCCAGGTTTGAGTATTGTTGCCCTTATAATGACCCACAACATGCCCCAGTCTTCAGCTCTGGTACCCCTCGCTGTCCTAAATAGAACTACTCCCAACATTAGACCTCTCTTACGTATTGCTCCACCTGTAATGCTCTATAAGAAATGTGGACAATCTATGACTTTCTAGCTGTTGCTGGACAACATCACCCATCACTCTCATCTGGTCAATAGCTGGCTGCGGTTTGTGGAATTTGAAGTGCAACTTCAGCTACATATTTGCTACCTCTGAAATATTTACTCCTTTCCGTTACTACTGCCCTCTACTATTGCCATTCCTTTCCCCATAACATAGGCACTATTCATCGGTGGGGGCTTTTCTCATGAGGGGGCCGCTCCCCATGGCATGGGTGTCCCAAAGATGTAATGTCAGCATGGAAAGTATAGGAGGAGGAGGAGAGCCCGGGACCAGAGTGGGAGGAGAGGCACAGAATACACTGGATAACCCCCTGGCAATCAGAGGTCTAATGCAGATACACTCAGTTGCTGTACTTCCATCTGCTGGTGACTACACCCATCTTCCTCGACCAGCCTTTGGCATGCTTACCACTTGTGTGTGTGTGTACTGTGTGGGGTGAGTGCATTCAGAACTGTGGATGGCATATTCATAACGCTATGGACAGAAATTCTCTTGTATTTTCAACAGCTAATATCACTGCTTCTATTGATCCGATTAACTAGGTTTAAAAAAAAAAAAACATGCAGTACTCATCAGGGCACTTCTTCCTGCTAATTTCAGTGACAAATGCATAAAGATGGGAAAAAGATGGGGGTGGGGTTTGGCAGTCTGATACTCTTAAAGTACACAACAGATTTTATGTTCCTTGCATGGAATGCCAATCAGACCTGGAATATCAAGTAACATAGAACCTGTGTTCAAATTTAACTGCAGGGTTTCCATAATCTCTGACTTATTTTTTTAATCAGACAGTTAGCAACAATTCTAACCATGTCCAAAAGACACTTTTTTATTTTATAATGGACTGTATGGGTAAATGATATGAACATCAGCACCTGGTGACTACAATATAAATTGCAGTTTACTGATGTTAAAAACCAAGTTTGAGCTGTAATACATTTTGAAAGAAAAGTATCCTAGCAATAGGAGTTCACTTGATTTAATCTGCAGGAAAAGCCCTATAAGATATATTTTCATTCCAAACTGCTCCGTTAGTGTCACAGAGTGGATCAGTTGAATTATAGGGCAGAGACTCACTTTCTGTATATATTTGCTTATGTCGTTTTGTTTTGTGTTATTTTACAGCAGGTGAGTGATTAACTAAACTAATATTATCACATGACCTGAGGATATTTTGGCCCTTCAGGTATCCAGTTTAAAGGGTAATTATTATGGGTGCTTCAATGGGAGGAGACTCAATAAAAAAAAAGCCTTGAGCTGTTCTGTGCAGCCCCAAAACAATTCCTATCAACCAGTTAGGGGTTCAGAAAACTGAAATCTGTGGCTTCCAGCCTAAAGCTCCAGGATTGCATGTGGTGGTTCTGTGGATAACTGCATCTCCCAAGCAAAAAAAAAATGTCCTGGGCGCTGCAGTACAGATAAACCAGAGGAGCACTGGAGGTTTCCTTTCAACCCCCATTTTGCTCCCCTGTTGGCTTGCTAGGGTTTAAAATCCAGCTCCAGCTTAATTAGAAGGTCTGCTCCCAAGTGACCAGATCTGCTAATAGGGCACTATAATATGATATTGGCCTTTAAGGTACCAGATTTTTGAATAAGCAAAAATATTCAGCTTAATCTTGCTGTCTGGAAAATGCACCTATTCGATTAAATCTTAAAAAGTAACTATTTAATGCACAAATGAATTCACCCTGTTATATTCACATTTTAGGTTTATGGATAACCTCCAAACCGAGGTGCTTGAGATTGAGTTCCTGTCCTACTCTAAAGGGATGAACACTATAAGTGAAGAAGACTTTGCCCACATTCTTTTAAGATATACTAATGTAGAAAATACGTCAAGCTACCTGGAAAATGTACGCGTCCATATTCCAGAAGAAAAGGTAACACAGCATCATAAAAATGTAATTTATATTCTGAGGCTTAGTTATAGGTGTTTTCTAACTGATTCATAAATCTATGAATTTATAGTTATTAAAAGCTTTAAAAATATAGTTTCATTAAACTCTGTTATATATATTTATATATATATAGAGAGAGAGATAAAATAATGTAATATTTTATATTCTGTTTGTGTAGTTTATATGCTAATAGAAAGCAAATCAACAAAAAGAATCTGTAACTTTTTTTCCATAGTTTTTAATATTTTTTAAATAGCATAATGCCAGTAATCTATCCCAGTTCAGTTGAAATTAGTTTTCTGACACTTTTAAGGAAAGTTTTTTACCTCTGGCTCCCAGAGTATCTCAGCTTTATGTGCTTTTGTCATTGCCATGGGACCCACTAGCATGCTCATCATATTCATTTTCCACCTACACAAGTAGATAAAAAAATAAGTATACATGAACCCATTCGCTAACATTCCCAAACATGTGGGGATGTGCCTAATCTTCCAGTGGAGAACATAATCTCTTGTCAAAAGATGTGCAGTGCAAAAAAATATGGGGGTTTAGTGACCCCCTGCATGAAAAAATGATGTTTCTAGACTTTATGGTTTTCTTTACCAACACAAAATTCAAGAACCCCCCCTTAATTGTGGAGGGGCTCCTAAACCTCCAACTTCTCCCTAACAGCTGTCTTCTATTGTAGGAAGGTCAAAAATCAATAGTGTGAGTCCTTGGGGTCCCACTATCTCAACAGCTGCCCATTGTGGACTAAGCTTCTTTCGCCATGTAGTGAGATCATGTGCTTCCTTCACCCCTCTGTTGTGGGATAATAAAGCATATCATGGGGTCCATGAAATCCAATTTTAACAGTGGTGAATGGGATTTTTATAATTTTATTCAGGGTCCTAGAGGAGTTTTATTTTCTAAGGGAGGGTCCCCTGTTACTTCAGCAGACCCTCCAATTGCCCAGTGAGGAAGTTATTGGTAAAATGGGGGTTATCAAGCCCACCTTTGTCCCCCTGACCCTTACCGAAGGGGCTGGTGTGCTCTTTACCTAGACATACAACCCCTGTGGCCGCCAGAGACGGGTCACAGCAATTAAAGGGTTTAATGTATTGCCCAACCATTAACGCTCAAAGGATTTAAGCGAAAATAAACTATTTTTTAAATCAGCCTATAACAACTTGCTACATATCCAGATAATCACAAGTTGGGAGTATAGTAGAGAACTGACTCCCATTAATACCAATATAGGTAAACTTAGAACTCTTCATCAGGCATGTTTAGAATGAAGGCTGAATGCAAAATACATGACATAGATTGTACATACATACAAGTTCCTAGATAATTTGAATTCCACTGGAGGTGAAACTCTTATCAACAGTGTCTACATAAATCTCTTTTTAGCTAGCCAGATAGACCCAAGTTGTCTGGAAAGTGGACTTAAGATGTCTTGAAAGCTTATGTTCTACATGCTACTAAGCCAATAAAGGTATCAGTTATACTTTCTACAACTCGCCTGATTCATACCAATGGAAGACATACTGCTTTCTATAGGTGATGTATTTTATTGACTGGAATTACAGTAAGCTGGTGCTGTCTAATCTTTTTCCTTAGATACATAGAGTATCAGTTAATTTATTTATTTATAAATTTGTACCTAAGGTAGTAGATACAGGGAGTAGACAGTCAGGCAACTGAAGCATGGGTGGTTGGTATCGAGCGAAGGAGGTGAGAAATGCAGAGTACTTGAATCTTATTGTAGGCAAAATGGTAGTTTATTAATAAGGCAGATATATTTTAGGCAGGATGAGGGGATTATGGTAGTATTTAACAAAGGTGAGTTCTTTGTGCAGATATCAGACAGTGTGGTGGTCTTTAACAAGGTGGAGGTATGTTGGTATGCAGCAGCCAGTACAGTGGTCTGTAAAAAGGCAGATGTCTTTGGGCAGGCAGCAGACAATGTGTGTTTTTTTGCAAGACTGAGGTCTTTAGACAGGCGGCAGTCAATGCTTTGGTTTTTAATGAAGTTGAGGTCTTTGGGCAGGTGGCAGACGGCAAACAATGTGATGGTCACAAGCAATGCTGAGGTCTCTGAGCAGACTGCAGACAGTGTAAAGGTCTTAGCAAGGAAGGGGTAAATCAAGAGTAAACACTTTTCTACACTAAAACAATGTATTCTTATTCTCAGCGCTTCCCTTGATAAACAAAAGGTTGAATACCATAAATGAACCGCCGTTCAGTATGTTCTGCTGTAATGAGCGACGGTTCAGTCAAACAGTGAAATGATAAATAAAAAATAAATAATAGATGATAAATGATGTAAATATTGCAAGATAAACAACTTATGTCAGCCGGTAGTAATAATATTACAACTCATAAAAGATAAAATACGTTGGATGTTATCAACATACATGTGTATACATAAAAACACAAAAATACAGAATCATAAATCCAACATGCTTCTTCTATAATTATAAACCACCGAAGCTAGAAGCATTAAAAGTCTGTTAGTATAGTTAGTTCCTGAGATGTGATTAGATGAGATGGATATGATGGGTTAGTTGTGCCAACCTTGATGTTTAGTTCTTAAACATGAGATCCTAAAGATGAGATGATCATGATGAAATGGATGCGATTCAGATGATAATTCCCTCGCTAAGCTGCTGTCCAATATCATACCAGGACCCCCAGGTGTGTGTAACAAATTCACTGACGTAGCCTTTCAATCGCTCCAAGCGCGGGAATATGCATAAAAAATAATAATAAAAAGAATAATAAAACCAAATCTAAGTGTAGTGTTTGGCTATGGAATATCGGCTAATAAAATAGAAAAAATTAATTCAAATGACCTAATACTAGAACTCTACGGGTCCTAGGCAAAATAATAGCATAATATTTAAGCTTCCATTTCCCATATCAGTAGGGCATAAACAATGAAAAGACTGCTAATAATAAAAAGTAAAGAGTAATAGAACATTTATTATAAAAGATGTATTAAAAAACATGTATATAAGACATATGTCTAAGACCATGTGTTAAAATGCTAATCGTAAATTCAATCATCCACTGTAATAGTGGTGTAAGCTGAGCGGAATATTAGGGGTTTTCTGACAGTCATAGATCCCAATTGAGATAATGATGTAATTACCTCATGGATAACATAGAATGGCAATTCTAGTTATACTTATTCCGTGTACATGTATAACCGTCCTCCCCCCTCTTGTAGTCCGCTTACTTGTAATTTTCTTGATGTTTAGCGTGTCTGATAGGCAGAGTTCACGTCTCCCGTTTTCTCCGGATCTCGTTGTCGAGTACCTTGGTACAGTTTTTGTGCCACTCGTGTGAGGGATCTTTCGGTCGGGTCGTGTTCCTCGTAAATGTGCCTCAAATCAAACGAAGTTTCCAACGCGTTTCGGGACTCAGATCTCGTCCCTTCCTCAGGGAAAAAAAGTTTAAACATACAAAAAGCTTTTTGCATGTTTATACTTTTTTTCCCTGAGGAAGGGATGAGATCTGAGTCCCGAAACGCGTTGGAAACTTCGTTTGATTTGAGGCACATTTACGAGGAACATGACCCGACCGAAAGATCCCTCACACGAGTGGCACAAAACCGGTACCAAGGTACTTGACAACGAGATCCGGAGAAAACGGGAGACGTGAACTCTGCCTATCAGACACGCTAAACATCAAGAAAATTACAAGTAAGCGGACTACAAGAGGGGGGAGGACGGTTATACATGTACACGGAATAAGTATAACTAGAATTGCCATTCTATGTTATCCATGAGGTAATTACAGCATTATCTCAATTGGGATCTATGACTGTCAGAAAACCCCTAATATTCCGCTCAGCTTACACCACTATTACAGTGGATGATTGAATTTACGATTAGCATTTTAACACATGGTCTTAGACATATGTCTTATATACATGTTTTTTAATACATCTTTTATAATAAATATTCTATTACTCTTTACTTTTTATTATTAGCAGTCTTTTCATTGTTTATGCCCTACTGATATGGGAAATGGAAGCTTAAATATTATGCTATTATTTTGCCTAGGACCCGTAGAGTTCTAGTATTAGGTCATTTGAACTCATTTTTTCTATTTTATTAGCCGATATTCCATAGCCAAACACTACACTTAGATTTGGTTTTATTATTCTTTTTATTATTATTTTTTATGCATATTCCCGCGCTTGGAGCGCTTGAAAGGCTACGTCAGTGACTTTTCTACACTGGCATACAGTCAAACACTATGAATGTTTGCTAAGGTGCTTCTGCAGTGGATTAAAATAAGCCAATAGGACATAATGCAAGATACATAGAGCTGGGACCATGCCCTTACATATTTTGTACTTTTATTCTGTCTTTTCTCACAACAGATTGAACTGAGCTCAAAATGTCTACTTTTCTCTTTCTGTACCACGTTATGTTATGTGCATGGCATATCCATAAAGCAGTGCCAAGCTTCTAATTGACAAAAGATTTTGGAAACATGTTAAGAAGAAGCATATAGCATTATTGGAAACAAAAACAGTTTAAGTATTATAAAAACATAGAATTTGATGGCTGATAAGATCCAAATTGGACTAAGTAGACTACTCATTTTCCTATTTTAGAAAACTCAGACAAGAGTTCTATAATTAGTTTACTGTTTGAGCCCCAACCACATTTATCAGCAATACAAAATATTAAGAGTATCAAGCCCATTTCATTATACTGTTTTATTTTTTATAGAAATTTGCTTAATAACTTGGATAAAGTTAGCGTTCTCCTACACATGGCTTTCCTATGTGTTGGAGACATCTTTATCATCCAAATAGTTAGCAAACATTTAATTTATATTTTTGAGGGTTTGATTTTTTTATTTTATTTTATTTTATTTTTTTGTTACAAAACATTGTGTTTCATACCCATGTGTAATATAATCATGTATGTGTTAGTTTATTGTTTTTCTGTGAAGATTAAAGTAGAAACTCTTAATAATGACATTGTTATACCAATGTGATCAAACCATAATCACCTTAATAATGGGTTATCGGGAGGCATTCCATTGATGAATGAGCAATATTTACCAGTAGTTGAAGAGAGATTTTCAAAGAGGCCAGAGCCATAGAATGATTGAATGAATTGTTTAAAACCTTCGGTAGCTTGTCGGTTCATTTCTTGTGAAACAGATGTATTGTTTGCCTGGTACATGAGCAATAGAAAAACCTATTGGCAGTGAAATGCATCAATGCAAACCAATAGGGCTGGTGTTACAAGCAGTCCTTGAGGCGTGGGATGTTTTGGATATATTCCTCTGTTTGTATTTGTGGTGGGATCAGGTTAATCCATTCTAAGGAAAACTTGCAAACAGTTTGTCTTTGCTTGAAATGGTTACACTTTGGTAGTGTTGACAGTTCAGCTTGTGGAACTAGAAAATTCAAAGTGTACTTAGTGCAAGACCTATTGTTTGAGTGACTTTCATCTTACTTCTTGGTCAAATGTTGAATGGCCTATAATTGAGTAGTGCGTAAATGGCTTCTTATCCCTTCTCACCATATAAATACAAGTATTGTTATATAATTTAGAAAAATATGTGAAGCAAACTATTTAATAGCTTTCACCTCAGTTGTTTTGGTTGCCTGTTTTCATGTACACACAAAAGTGTGGTTGGCAATGTTAATGACTACTGACTGAAAAGAGTCCACTTGCAATGGAGATTGTAGAAGGGGCCATCTTCATAGGCTATGGAATGTCTTTTTTGGCTGTGGGAACCAAACAACCATGCTTCCACAGCTCCCATGAGAAATTTAATTTTACACTGTCTTAATGCATCTGTATTATAGATTAGCTTAGACAAATCTTAATTTCCCATTAGGAAATGGGGGCATCTGCCTAGGTACCAAACTATGAGGGGCACCGCAGCTTTCTGATCGTACCAATTTTACTGGATTGTAGGTGTAGCTAACACTATCTCAGTGCTCCCACACCAGACATCAACAGCTGGTTTATGTTAGCTGGTTTATTTACCTATTTATATATTGCTGTCATATACAGTTTAAATATTAGTTTGGCTAGTTGATGTAGCAATTTACATACACCTGAACTGGCCAGTTAACTGTAGAAGTTTTTTCTGTTTGTATGCTATAGGTACAGTGCATTTTCTGTGGCTTGGGGCTAGTCAAGGGAGCAGTACGAGTATGGCCATAGGTGGGTTAGCTGTTCATAGGGTATCTTATCTAGGGCAGCCTGAGATATAAATCTGTCCTTGAGCTTACATTTGGGTAGACAACCTGCAGGAGGATGACAATGATATGAATTGTAGTCTAACATTAGTGGGAGAGTGATTGTTGTACATCTTTCAGTATGAGGGAACCTTGACTATGACCGGGTCATAAATTTGGTGGGACCATGGTCTGGTTGCCAACCCCTTTATCTGGTGTATATAGTGACCCTTTTATTGCTAACAATGCATAGCCAGGGGATTTTTCTTACTCTGTGTGGATCATTTTTCCTTTACGATTCTCAGGCATTTCCCTTATACACTATAGAACTACTAATACCTCTTCTACAACTTTCCTTATCCCTTATCCTTTCCATCGGACCCTTAAAACCTTAAAATGGTCAACAGCCCTGACTGATTATTGCTTTTCTTATTTACCCTTTCCTTGCCTGGGCATAAATGTACATTCCCACACTTGAATAAAATAAACTATTTGAATACAAAAGAGGTCTTCATTACTTTATGTTGTACACGTAACTAGTATCTATGTGGTGAAACACAAAGAAAGACACAGTTAAAGACACACACACACAAACACACCTACCTACAACCACTGCAAAATACATACATTCATGTACCCTCAGATTAATTTACTTGAGGAGTCACAAAAAAGATACAAGTAGAATGCTCTATTCCATTAGCTGCAATAATGAGTTGCCCACCCATCTTACTCTCAATTAATTGACAGTTTTAACCCGTGAGTGCCAGAGGGGTACATAACGTATTGCAGAGAAGTACATTGCTTTCCCCTCTGGCACTCCTAGGGTTAAGCAGGACATTACAAATAAGACACCTTATTGTCTCATTGTTTCTCAACCCATGCCCTCAGGGCTGCCTAACAGGCCAGGACCTGTGAATTTCCCTGTTAGAACACACGTGTGTTGATCAGAGGTTCAGTCAATTTGATTAAAGTGGAACTGCCACCCCTTACAAACATGGCCCCAAATAATTACCCATCTGGCAACTAGCTGCTCAATAACGCTAGTCGCCAGAATTATTACCACTTTAATGAGAATTATACACTGCTCCCGAACTGACAGGCAGGAAACAGCGCAGACATCTTTCCATAGTGACGACTGCGCTGTCAGTCCCTTTTGGACCAGAACGGCTCCTAGCAACACCTGCTAGAGCAGGCTGGGACTGACAGTGCAGGCGCACAGACGTCACTATGGAAAGATGTCTGCGCTGTTTCATTCCTGTCGGTCCAGGAGCAGTGTATAATTCTCATTAACGCAGTAATAATTCTGGTGACTAGCGCTACTGAGCAGCTAGATGCCAGATGGGAAATTATTTGGGGCCATGTTTGTAAGAGGTGGTAGTTCCAATTTAATTCACCTGCTCTCTATCAAAGAAATACTCAAATCCTGGCCAGTTAGTGTCCACTTAAGGCACTGGTTGAGAGCCGATGCTCTAACATGCCCAGTCCTTCAGTGATCAAAGATGCTCTTATCGTCTTGTTCCCCCTAAACAACATGGGCATCTAAAAAATAAAAAACCCATAACTTCCAGCATAGAATTTAAAAAAATGTGTGGGTAGCACCATATATGTGCTAATGTTTCTGAAATAGAATGTTATCTTTAGTACAAGTTGATTTCTGCAGTACTGTAGATCTTTTCCCGAGTCAGTCTATTTTAATAGTGTTAAAATGTTAAAGTAGATGTTTGCTTACATGTTTACCTAGAGTGCCTTTCATGTAAGTAAACACTATTTTGAAACTGCCTTTCAACTTTTTTTTTATTCCTCCAGGGCTCGTAAATGACGAGTATACCTTTAGTTAAATTCCAACATTCATCCCATTCTTTTTTTGTTTGTTTGTTTGTTAACCCATTTTGTACTGAGCAGAGGGATCTGCAACAGTGTTTCCCTGCAGTAAATAAGTAGTGAAAAAATAAGTTCAAGAGATAGTAACACTTATAAAACAATTTCTTCTTACTGCATTGTATAATTAACCCTTAATGCATTCCGTACCCCTCTGGCACTCAAAGGGTTAATGTTTGACTCTTGTCAGCCCTACTCTTTCATCCCGAGAAGTGTAAAATAAATTAGCATTTTAGGCAATTATGTAGAGAATGAAAGACAAGCAATTCTGGAGCAAATCAACTGAAACATAGGGGATAAGTAAACGTTCTCAAAATGTTTTTTGATATAAACTGGGTTTAACCCTTTGATTGCTTGTGAGTTGTAAAATCCCATTTATATCATTGAGACTTTTTATCTAACCCCCCATTATAGTAGTTGGTAAGCTCTGAGTCTTTTCTTCCTCAAACCATTCAGTTACATCAGCCCCTTCTGCAGCAAAGGAGTTGACCTACTTAACCAGTGGTGGCACAGTTGCCATGGCAGCACAGTGAGCGCTCATATGTATGTAGACATTTGCCTCCCTGTGTGTTGCTTAATGCATCTTGAGAAGTGACTGTTTTGTAGTGCACATTGTTTCAATTTGTAACGTTCATTAATATTTTTTTTAATTACAATTTCTTTAATAAACATATATGTAATACATGTTTACAATTATATATATTCTTTAACCCCCTGATGACCAGAGGGCTGTGCATATCATCTCTTCACAATTCATTGCACAAGCCTAGGGACCTCAATGTGTTAATAATGCTGGTTTTTTAACCATTTGTGCTGGATGTTCAAAAGAAATGTGGAGGAGTTCTGGGGCAAAGCCTTTGCACTGTTGGGGAGAAATAAAAATTCCCATTGATTTAGATGGGAATTTTAACCCCTTAAATTCTAGAGAGAGGTCTCCAGCACAATTGTTATTTGTCCCCTATGGAGCAGTAGATTCACCCCAGAGTTGCTCCATTTTTTCCTTTATACATAGGGTATGCTGAGGATGGTGGGAGTTGTAGTGCAGCAATAGCTGGATGGCTTCAGGTTGCCTATTCCTGGTATAAGGAACATAGAAACAGCAGCAAACATTTCTCATTACTGAGAGGCTAAAGCTTTATCTATCAGATCTGACAGGGCTACAGGGCCATATTTATAAATGTAAAGTGGAGTAAGCACAATGAAGCATCAGGAACAAATACAAATTCCAATTATATTAATGGGTTAATTTAACTCATTTAATGCTAGAGAGTTCTCCAACACATACAAGCATTGGAACATTCAAGGGGTTTACAGGTCTGTAATGAGCTCCAGAGTGCAGACCTCGCTGGACACTTGTGATGCATATTCAATAACAACTGGGAACCAGGGGTTTTCAGACAAACGTGCTTTTCATTGTTAACTGATGATCTACTCAGGCTCCTTGAAGGGACCTAGGTCATTTGCCTCCCTTTGCTCTTTGGTGCAGGTCCGGACCTAAAGGTTCTTCCACACCCTAGGTGACCCTTAGCGCTTCTTATGAAATGACTCAGGGCTAGATTCACTTTGCAGAGTATTGCATATCCCTCTGGAACTCAAAGTATTAATCCCCCCCTAAAGCTAACATTATGCTATGGCCCATTCCCCACAGCATTCACAATAAACACCTTGAAGTCAGAGGTCCAGCGGGGTCTTCTGCACCCTGATCTTCCTCTGACTTCCTCTTTAGTTTTTCTATAAGTCTTCTTTCCTCTTCTGTAAGTCTTCTTTCTGTTTTAAGTCTTCTTTCATTTCTGTAAATTGTATTTCTTCTTTGTAGTCTTTGTAGTCTTTGAAAAAAACAAATAAGAAATAAAATTATATCTCCCCTTTAACTCTTGCCATCATCGCCTCAACCGGAGAGAAAACAAAAATCACCCCAACTGCAGTACCTCCTTAGGCCATTGCCCGAGCCAAAGTGACGGAAATCTTAACAGGGACTGGCTTTTATATGGCCAGTTTCTGTTCAAATTTGTTCCCACATTCCCATTGTCTAGGATGTGAGGTTATGTAGTAACCACACTTCCCAGCCAATCAACTTCTAGCTTGAGGGGTCACAAATCCGAATTTCATCATCCCTCCAGCTATTCAATTATTGCCTAGCTGGAGGGATGACCAATGCGCATCCGTGAACCCTCCAGCTAGAAGCTGATTTGCTGGGTGCTTACTGCAAGGCACATTCTGTGCCCGGCGTAACCCCACATCCAAGCCAATGGGAGCGTGGGAACAAATGTGAACAGCAGATGGCCATATGAAAGCCAGTCTCTCTTCAGATTTCCCTCACTGTGCTCTGGCAATTGCCCCAAGCAATTACTACAGTGGAGTTCACTTTTAAATGGTTGCACGCAAAAGAGCGTGCAACCATATATCACATTCACCATGGCGCCATTTTAAAAATGGCGCCCTGAGAATCTAGCACTGCATAAAAGCGTGAGATTCTCAGGTTGCGCTATGTAACATCTCAATGTAGCTCAAAAGGACACCATAATTATCCTGTACCAGCTAATGAAACTCCACCTCTGTTCTGATTCTGCTTCCGATGCAGGATGGGTCGCTACTGGCTGCCCGTTATGTGGATTGTTGTCACACTGAGAAAAGTTTGTCTCTGAACTGATAGCACATGGTGATCATTACATTCTGATACATTTTCATACAACTCTCCACATAACAGGCAGCCAGTAGAGACCCAGCCTGCATCAGAAGCAGAATCGGAGTAGAGGTGGAGTTTGATTAGTTAGATTTTCTTAGAGCAACTTGCGGACCTATTTAATACGATATACTTTTAAAAGGTCAGGAGTCTTAAGAGGAGAAATTCAGTTACATATTGCGACCTGAGAATCTCGCGCTTTCATGCAGAGCAAGATTCTCAGGCCGCCATATTTATCATGGCGACATGGTGAATGTGAAATGTGGCTTTTAAAGGATACCCTACAATGGGTGGGGGGTGATTTTTTTTTCTCTCTTGTGGTGGAGGCAGCAATGATGGCAAGAGTTTGCGGGGGGGGCAATTTTATTTCTTGTTTATTTTTTAATAGATTTCAAAGAAATTAACAGAAGAAAGAAGATTTGCAGAAAATAAAGAAGACTTAACCCCTTAAGGACCAGCGGTCCTGGGATGTTTCCGTGTCATAAGGACCGCTTTGATCTTTGCCGACGTGCCAGTACACGTGACCTGTTGTGTGTATTGGCATGCCGCTTTGGGGCCTAAAAGAGATCGCTCCACTCATGGAGCAGTCAATTTTAGGCCCCGTTTTTACTTACAGCACTCCCGGTAGAGCACTGTAAGTAAAAAGTACGTGACGTACTATGACCTCCATCGGTCCTTAAGTATTTAAGGACCGTGACGGTCATAGTACATCACTTAGTCCTTAACGGGTTAAAGAAGAAGAAGAAAGAAAACTTACAGAAGATGAGAAAAGATTTACAGAAGAAGAAAGAAGACTTAAAGGAGAAGAAAGAAGATTTAAAGGCATAGTAATGTTTCACACAAAAAAGCAGCTCCAATTAATTTTCATAGTATTCGGGCCAAGGAGAGTGTTATTTCAATACTGTCAGAGTTGTAGTTCAAGAGTAATTAAATGATAAAATATCCCCTTTTACCTAATGTAAAGCACCTTACCTCAGATGGGGAATCTGGTCCCTTGACCAGACAGATCACAGCAAAGGACAATGTTACATCAGTAAAGGGGGCATGAGGGGCTACTTTATCATTCAATTACTCTTAAACTACAACTCTGACAGTATTGAAATAACACTCTCCGTGCCCCAAATGCAATGAAGATATAATTGGAGCTGCTTTTATTTTGAAAAATTACTATCATTTTAAGGAAGAACTAAAGAGGAAGACCAAGGTGCAGAAGACACATCTGGGCCTCCAACTTCAAGATAAGTGATTCAGCTGTGGGGAATGGGATAGTGTTAGGGCTAGTATTTTTTAACTTTATTGTTAATGTTAGGTGTAGTGTAGGTCCAGTTCACCTAACGTACTTAGTGCCTAGTAAGTTAACCCTTATGTATGAAGATGCTATTGATGTTTGTTTTAGGGGTTGTCAGGAAAAGGGGACTTTTCTTCATATTTGTTGGGAATGCTTGAAGGTTAAATTGATCTGGGATTAAGTTAATTCACTGCTTTTCCAACTCCTACAAAAAGATATCAGGCTTAATATAGGTGAGGCATTATTTGGTAGGAGAGTTTGTGAGGTTAGAAAGTTTGAGGACAAGTTAATTCTCAATATTAGCTCAGTTACCAGACTGTGTATAGCCTCACAATGGAAGAACTTGGATATCTTTTGGAACTCTGTTTTAGATAAAATCAATTTAATTTGTATTAACGAATATTTTTCATCCATTGTTTGATAGATTTTTGCTCACTTGGTCCCCTTGGTTAGAGAGTTCTCATGGTCTATCTTCTAGGACATTATTAAGATCCTAGGGTTTCTTCTTCTTCTCCTCTTCCAGCTGATATAGTTTTAAATCTCTTTTTGTTTCTTTTAAACTACGTCATGTTTTGTTTTCTGGTTTCATATGTATATTACATTACATTTAATGTTTTAGATTTGTAAGAATTCTTTATTTCATATATGCAATGAATTTATCTGTATTTTTATTCTTCTGTTAATTTTAAAACAATAAATAATTAAGTTTGAAAAAAGTAGTGTAGGTCCATGTAGTGTAGGTCCATGGGAGTATTTTTAGGGCTAGTGTTTAGGAGAGTGGGAGTGGGGGGTGACTGTGTTATTAGCTCATACTTGATGCTTGTTCCCATTATTCACGCTATTTAGCATGCGCTGAGGGAACAAAAAGTTGCGATGAACGTTGGGCCTCAAGTCAAGTTTTGGCAGCCAATGCTCGATACAGTTCATGTTGGTCAGGCCATTGAATTCTGGAGGTACACAACTATGGGTATACTGGCTGGAAAGCATTTTGACCCTAACAAATGTTTTACCAGGTTTAATTTAATCGAGCCCCTAGAGTACATGCTGTTTCTATCCTAGGGACTCAGAACACAGCAGGGCAACCCCTATATATCACTCAGCTATCCCACATTTATTTCCCATGGAAACCTATGGCATATACTGCTAACCAACCAGGGAGAAACTCGGGCAGGGCAAAAACTACAAACTAAAAAGGGACAGTTAACCCTTAGATTGCTAAAGGGACATCCTGTTATCCTGTATTGTATTTTTATTTCTCCCTATGGTGCAGCTGATTTGCCCCAGAATTGCTCAATTTTGTTTCTTATACTTACGGCTCATAGGCTCATATTTATCAAGTCCAAAGTGCAGCAATTCAAGAACAAAACAACTGCACCATATATATCAAAGAAAAAGTCTCACTACATTCAATAGGACATTTTCCTTGATACATACAGGGGAAGTTGTTTTGAGCCTGAAAATATCCACTTTTGTTTTGAAAAATGTGAAACCCTTTTGAATTACCCATGCAGACAGTGACCGCTCATCTAATATTTTATTTGCCTCAAAAGAACTGTTTTCATAGTGGGAAGTCTTGAAATTTGACAGCTTTAAGCTAAAGTGAGCTTCTTAGCCTCTGTGTGATTAACCTCTTGAAGACCAGAAGGGTGTACAATCCTGGTCCTCCAGGATTTAACACTTTGCAATGCATTGGATACGCCTCTTGCACTCAGTGGGTTAAGTTCTTTTTGCTGGCCGAATCACAGAGAGATATGGAGGTTCCGAGCAGTACAGGAAATATCATGTTACATATTCTAACCTTCTAAATGACTTTTATTCATTGCCTACTGATACTTTCATCTACGGTACTTATCTAGATAAATTTGTAGAGGAATTAACGCTGCCGTTTTTTTGTTTTGTTCCCCAGGGAATCTCCTTTGATGAATTTAGATCTTTTTTCCAGTTTCTGAATAACCTGGAAGATTTTGCTATTGCCATGCAAATGTACAACTTTGCAAATCGTTCTATTGGCCAAGGTGGGTAAACTAGAACTGAAACAGAATATCAGAATCTAAATAAAGGCACATGTATCATTCGTATTGACACAGGAAAACAACTAACACATTCACTCAGTATGTAAATTGTGTAGAATTTGCCACATTTTACTTCTCATTACAATCTTGTTTAATCTAAGGTTAGAAATAGTACTGTCATCCATCATAAGTACAGCGTTATTAAGAAATCCTGCTTCTTCTGATGTCCTAGAGACATCTGCGCTGTCCATCCCGGTCTCCTTCATTGTACCTTGAGGTAACAGGAAGGGACTGACGGTGCAGGCATGCAGATGCCTCTAAAGCAAGAAGCCTGGCCATCAGTCTCAGAAGAAGTAGGATTTCTTAATAACACAGCACGTATGATGGTTAATAGTAATACTTCTAAGGTTATCGTTATATGACTAATTATTGGGGGGGACTTTATTTGGTGTGATAGTTCTGCTTTCAACCCCTTGGATGCTAGATAACTCTTCATCACATTGTGAAGCAATGATTGGGAGCCTCTATAATATACGAGGAGTTAAGAACTTTTTATGTTCTTGCATTTTCTGTTCTAGTTATCAGTGGATGGGGCTAAGCACAGCTGATTTTCTTCCCGGTCTTGCCAAGTCAGTGACCTTAGTACCTTTTGTTGGTCACTTTCTATCAGTACTTTTTTGGAACTTTGTCAGCCAAGTATAAGATAACCTGGTACCTTTCTTTTTAGAAAATCACCCTGGTGCTAGGGGTGGAGGCAGTTGAGTTCTGTGACGAGGCCATGGGTGGAGTTTAGTCAGTAGACCCAAAATCATCTTTTTTTTTTTTTTTTTTTTTAAATTTCTTTATTGTTTTTATAAATTTAAAACAAATCTAGTACATTCTTTATCATACTATCTAGCAAAATAAAGATTTAAGCATAATCACTACCGATACAAAATCCCATTCATCAGTCACATATACTCGTACATCACTGGGGTTTTTTCAAGTTTCCAATCTCAGTGGGACTTCCTCTAATAGTTGTGGTAAAAATAAATTCACAACTCTAATACCTTTTCTAATATCTCTTATTAATTCTTCATTGGAGCCATGGGCCCCAAAAGTTCTTGCAGGTTATTTGATTTTTATTATAAAAATATCTTTCTGAATCACATTGAAAGTCTATTTGAGTCCTAATTTTGTTCCAAGTCGGAACCTCCTGTCTCTTCCAATATCTCGTAATTCCTAACTTAACTGCCAATAATATACTGACACATAAATATTTATTACTTTTGTTAAAGGGATAGTAATACTTAAAATGTAAAAAAAAAATATGTTGTAGGGTTTATCCACCTGAGTGAAACAAGGGTACTCCCACTGCTGAAAGGTGTTTTATTCAAAAGTTATTACTGCTCAAAGTTTAATTTTTTAGGTGCAATATCACAGTGGCCTGAAATTGTACAGTGGCGTTGTTGCTACACCATCCTATGGACATCTCTGGTCGCGGGACCATAAATCTCCATAAATTCAACTTTGAGCTGTAATAACTTTTGAATAACACACCTTTCAGCAGTGGGAGTACCCTTGTTTTTCTCAGAGAGATAAACCCTAAAACATATTTTTTTTTACATTTTAAGTATTACTATCCCTTTAACGACAGGTAGCTCCAAGCGGAATAGAAATAGCTGAGGACTCAAAATAATTTGAGTCTGAAATAAATCTCCAAACAATTCAGCTATCTTATTCTTAAAACCAACAAGACTAGGGCAATTCCACCAGATATGCATTTGGGTACTTGCTTCTTCCGAGCACCTCCAAAACAGGTTCAAAAGTCCAGCCTGAAATCTACACAGGAGGTGCGGCACCCTGTACCATCTGTGGGCCAGTTTATAATATTGTTCCTTCAATTCTATGCAATGGACAGCGAGCTTAGTAACCCTCCATGCTTCATACCAGTCCTGTAATGGAAAAAAGGTATCAATTTCTGCCTCCCATCTCTGAAATGTATGTGGTTTCTTAGATAGAGCTGTTTTTGCCAAAATAGCCTTAATTCTTCAGTCAGTATGAGTACCATACTCTATTTTTTAAGTTTCAGTAAAACAGTATTCGTATAATTTATTCAGAAAGGAAAACCTTAGAGACTGATATCACTAATTGTGCCAGGCAACTCGCATCTATTCAGTACTGGGTTACTCTGTCACCCCTTTTAATACAGAAAGGTTATGAAAAATTCAGAGCTTTCAAAGATGAGACCATTAGACAATAGATCTTTTTTGAATTTACTGCCCTGCCAGCTCTCCTTTTTAAATGCCACATAATGCTTTGCACTAACAGATTTGTCTTTGGTATGGGAGGGGGCAGGTCCAGCAGCTGCAGCAACACACACATCTAAAGAAAGTTATATATGTGAAGACCAGCAGAAGAGGAGCTTCAGGCATGGTTATTCTGTGCAATCTGGTCTGTGTAACAATGCACAAATGTAGACAGTACAAGGTCATCATCAGTGGCACGGACCAGCAGGCAAGACTAAGGTGATCACTGAGTGGTTTGTTTGCCTGCCTGAGATCCCATAGCAGATGGAAATCACAAGTTCCCTGTACACTAATAAACAAAAAAGAGAAGAAAAGAAAGGCTACTAACAGGCACTCTCTTTTATATACATCCCTAATAACCTAAATGGCACAAAGTCTAATGGGAATAACTAATGTGTACTGTACATAATAATAGCTATATATAACATTTAACTTTTATTAAAATCTTTAAAACAAAATAGAAGAAACAAAGCATACAATGCTTCAACTCAGTAGACAGATACTGTAAGATATAACTCAGGTGTCCAGACAAAATATTATGTTTAACAGCAATCCTAAAGGTACCGCTAAATCAGTGGGGTATTAAATGCATCACCAAATTATAATCTCCTCTCGTGTCAATGACATAATTAATACACTTAGATCCACTAGAAGTGGGTTCAATCTAATAATTGCAACGGCTTTGCACTGTCAGTGGTACAAAGACAAGTGCAATAAGCCGTATTAACCCATTAAAGGGAATGCTTGAAGTCAGCAGAGGTCCACAGCCGACAGCTATGTTCATCGTACCTTAGAGTATATAGATGAACCACACTACGGGTTAAGTTTGACATAAATATCAATGAGGTAGAAAGATTCCAGTAATGCACAAAAGACAAACAAATCCCCAGAAAAAAATTATACTATCCCACCGATATGCTGTATATAAATCTGGACTACCTATTATAGGAGTACGCAGAGCAGCTGTACCGAGTAATCTTGTAGTAGAGCAGCCAAAATAATATACCTGAAATATACCTCTACCTAAAGTAGATTAGTAGTTCATTAACAACCTTGACCGTGAACTGTCCAAGATTACCAGACAGTCGCTGTACACGGTGTTTGCTGTTTGCAGGGACACAACTGGTCTGCAAAATTAAGCCAATCGTTGTCTAACCCCTCAGCAATGCCACTAAATGTACTACACCAGTGGTTGATATAATACTATCAAACGGTAGTTCAGAATCGGCACAAAAAGTTGTCTCTGCACACCCCCCAATAAGAGTCGGTCCACTGCGTTGGATAGCCTAATGTGTTTCGTCCACTAATTGGACTTCTTAAGAAGCAAATCCATTATCTTAATCCATTGCGGATCAGAAGGATGAGCAATGCCTTACAAAACAATGCAGGTCTGATCCTGAAGGTGTTACACAAAATTACCTTGTTTTATAGGTGAGCATGCAGAGAAATAGCTTACAGAATGATTCGCTGCTCACCTGAATCATGTGGGATTCCAACAAATTGGCTACCAGCTCTGGGTCTGTGAGGGATGGGGAAGAATATGAAAAGCAAACTAAGTGCTTCATAGGGAACACTAAAATGAAGTCCCTGTATTTACAATGATTTTTTTTTTTTTATAAACTTTTTTATTGAATTTTCAAAATATAAACATACTTGCAAAAAAGAGACATGGGACATCATAATTATCAAGTAATATGAGAGAGAAACCAACACCAGTGTGTTGGATAAACAGCATGGAGATCCCTTACCATGATAGAAAAATACGTCACACACTGACTAATCCAGTGGATCTAAGAAGAAAACTGGGAAGGGAACATGGTAGGAGCAAACAATGAACAGTAGGCGTGGAATGCCGCAACCCCTAAGGTACCCAGCAAACCATGTGGATAATTAATGTCCTAATTAGAAACTGCAAAGAACAGAAAACAACACAGAACATAAAACAAAAGACAAGGAACAGACACACGCATCCAGAGGGGCCCAATCACTCCCCTCCACTCTCACAGTAAAGAAAAGAAGGCTAAGGTTGTAGAGAAATGTCAGACACTCCTGGGTCCCCCCTCTCCCACATCCAAACAGGGAAACGAAGAATCACCCCCCCCTCTTTCTCTACCACCAACAATTGTTCCAAGGCACTATCCATCAACAGTCTCTCCTTCATCCACGAAGTATACCTAAAGCAACGGTAAAACACCCTTTGACGAGCAACAGGCAAGGATAGAATAAAGGGTTCCCAAAGAGTGATGAAACGAGCACCCAGCATCTCTGTATCTGAAAGGGCAAGCGTCCAATGTAGTCTGATGAAGTGAAACAATTTAAGCATCCAGTGACAAAGCAGGGTAGATTGAGGAGATAACCAAAGCTCCAGAATACATTTCATCGGCACCATAAGAGCAAAATCAGCTAATTTAGTTTGGCAAGTCGTCATCTGGGAGGAAGAATCATATAGGAGTCAATGGGAATCCCGATTTTTGTTGTGACATAAAAGAATACCTTGGTCCAAAAGGAATACACATGGACATGAGTACATCATATCTAGTAAAGTTGCCCCAGGGGATTGACATTTAGGACAAGAGGAGACTGGGGTAAGGCCAATGCGACAGGCTACCAAGGGAGTCACATAGACCCTATGCAATAATCTATAAGAAAGGTCATGAAAATAGGCAGACGGAGAACATAGCAATCTGCATAGAAAGCTGGATTCCAACATGTCAACTGTCAGCGTGGGTATAGTTACCAACCAGCCGGATGAGCTCAAGGGATTCATATCCCTATGAGCCATGGAAAAGATAGTTCTATAAATACGAGAAGTTTTGAAAGTCACTGCCAAAAGTTTTTTAAGTAAACGATCTAACGGATTATCTGTAAGTTGGGGGGACAGTACCGGTAGAAGAGACTGTATATAATGTTTAGTCTGCAAGAAAGCAAAGAGATGGTTTGATGGCAGAGTATACTTCGATTTCAAATCTGGAAAAGAGTATATCTGTTGAGTTAAAGAATCTAGTAAGTGACCTACAGATGTTATACCCCGAGAGGCCCAATGGAGAAACCAGACGTCTGCCATCCCACCTTGAAAAGAGGAGTTGCGAGTGAAAGGTAGATAAACTGAAACAGAACGTGATTTAAAAAGATGATATCTAATGTATTGCCAACCCTTCACAGTAGATGCCAGCAGAGGATTAGCCACACAAGGAGGGGGAAGAGCAGCATATAGGATATAAGGAAGACTGAGTGACGGACAAAAACACTGGCCTCTATCCGAGTCAGTATAAACTGAGATGCCATCCAGCCAGTGCTTTGCATACCAAAGAAGGCGTGCTATATTATAAAATTGTAAAATGTGGAAAATTAAACCCCCAGACCTTTTAGGTTGGGTTAATTTGGCCAAGCTGAGCTTGGGGCGTTTGCCACCCCAGATAAACCCTTGGAAGCGGCGATTTAGTGACTGAATGTCCAGCGCAGATAGATATAATGGGAGCACATGCAGTAGATATAAAATGTGTGGAAAGACTATCATTTTAATTAAATTAATGCGGTCAATAAACGTTAAAGGTAAAGCCTTCCATGCAAGAAAGTCAGAAGTCAACTTGGTCAACAAGGGACCAAATTGGCCTGGTGTAGTGTAGAAATATCCCTTGGTAAAAGAATACCCAGAAATTTAAGATGACGGGTGGACCATTGTAATGGGCAAGAAAATGGTAGGGGAAGAGGAGGTCGTAGAGAAAGCCACATTGCCTCAGATTTACCAAAATTAATCTTAAAACCTGCCACCCTGCGGAAGTCCTCAAAAACCTGCATAATGGAGGGAAGAGCTGAGTGTGGGTTACGGATAAATAGTAGCAGTAATTGAATTAAGAAATAGAAGAGTATTAAGTGTAATGCAAAAAATCCAAATATATGGGATAAAGAATTGCACCACTACCAATGGAGTGTGCCAGATTTCCATACAGTCCCATAGATCCCACACTCCCAAATAGCAGCTCACCTGCGTAACCCACAATTTTCTATCAGCCGGATCCCCCGACAAACCAGACAGGACCTGTAACAAAAACTTAGCCGGTCCAGGGGAAGAGCCCGACAGAGAACAAGATCCTGGAACCTGTAAGAAAAAAATGAGGGTTATTAGCAGCACAAAAGCCATAAATTTAAGCACAATGAGACAACATTTAAATAGGTAAATAAACAAGTAACTGAAACTGCATGTAGCTCAAAGATCCAAGTGCAGGAGACGTGGCACCACAATAAAGCAATGAGTCTTTCAGTCAATACTTCTGCTTTTTTTTTTTATGGGCAAGACAAGAGGTCAGCCACTCCGGACCCAGCCATGAAAGCAGCGGAATCGTCCTCCAGGATCTAGAAGGGGTCAGATGTCCAAAGGAGGGTGACCATGGAGGAGGCCAAATAGGACACGGAAAGCCTCAACATGCAGACTAGATTCCGCAGAGAAGGTTCCAAGAGTCCAGAGTAACACAGATCCATGGACCGATGAGACGGTTGCAACAGAATTAGCAATGTCCCCCAGCTCTCCTCTCTCTATTACTTGCTGACAAACTCTCATCGAAATCCCGAGCTGCCGCAGGTGAATCAATCCAGTGCGTAGATGAACCATCCAAAACTTTGAGGCATGCAGGGTATAATAGAGCAAATTTGATGTTTCTCTCAAAGAGCTTGCTGCAGATTTCCAAGAAACTACGCCGTTGTGCGGAGACCTTGGCTGAAAAGTCCTGAAACAGTAGGAGATGAGAATTAAGATGCTCGAATCTGCCAATCTTCCTGTAGTCAAAGAGCAGTCGTTGCCAATCCTCGTAATGCAGGTGGTAGCAGCAATAGTAGAGGTGCTTGTAGCGCAAGGGAGACCTGAGCATTTTTATTGTAGTCTTGCTTTTTGTCTCCACGTTGAGGGCGTGGGGTTTTAGTTTGATCCGCAGACTGTACAAAACGCCCCATGAGGACAGCAATAACCAGAGTACGTGAGCAATATATCAGATGCAACAGAGATGAATATCACGGGTGGAGAAGGAGGCTTGAGGTATATAGAGCGGGAACATCACATCATGATATGCCACAAGCAAGTGACTGGGAAGCCCACAGGTAAAAAGGGGTAGTTCACATGGTAGCAGACATCCCACAGGACACCACTGCAATGATAGTAGGCCAGAATTGCAGGAGGGCCATCTCTTGGATTATCTTTCAGCGAAACAATATATGGGAGAGGTGGGGGGACACAAAAAGGAAAGTCACAGACAGAGTGAGGACTTGGGAAGATCAGCAGCGTCCCAAATAGTCGGACGTGGAAATCTGAAGCAAAGGTGGGCACTCCAGCTACATCCACTGTATGTATAACGAAGGGTAGAGAGGTACAACCCTGAACTCTGTTGGTATCTGAAAATAAATATCACAGGAGAGTATGACCTGACGTCAAGAGGGTAGACTACAGGTCTGCAATAGTACACGGGGTAGATGTGGGGCACAAATATCGGAAAGGAATAAACAAAGGGAGTGAGTGATTGCAGGTGCAGATAGCCTTCTTCTATGAGCAGATAAAGACCCCCGGACTGGATGTATCCCAGAGGGGATATATAGGAAATAGGGACAAAACAATACATGGATGGAGAGCTAAAAAGGGAGCAGGGGGAGGCGTGGGCATCGGTTAAGCCTGGATTGCTGCAGTAGAGAGTGGAATAGCAAGCTACAGCAGATCGTCAAGATTTCCAAAAGAAAGCAGGTTAG